>LPNX011055272.1:47489-192177 GCA_001517045.1 Pseudotsuga menziesii | reverse complement strand
GTATGGAGTGAAAAACTCAAAAATTATCAGTCGTTTGTTCAACAACCAATAATAACCAAGGGAAAAAAACACCCTGGGCTGATTGGATTGACAAATGAATTCTAAGAGACCGATTCTTTTACAGACACTATCATGCTAGAACATTTATTACAATTCCCCCATGGGGTATGAACATGTGATATAGTACAACACGCACTTCCCAGAAGTACTTCCAAAGGTCTTTTGCAGTCCGAACAAGTTAACCCTGTCCGGTTCACCAGGTTCACTTGATAAAAACCACTAAGTACAACTTAGGTGGTAACATGGCATAATGATGTATTTATGACCATTGGTCAAGGCAGGGTTTATTTTAATGAAGTCGACTGCCCATTTGTAGAAGGGACTGACTATGACTATGGGTTGTAATGGTGCAGGGGGGGTTCTTGCCTTTGGGGAAAAGAGCTAACAGTCGTGACAATGCTTAACTATCTCTATGCAATCAGCAAAGATGGAAGGCTAGAAGTAGCTGGCATGTAAAATCTTCTGGACGGTTGCTAGACCTTAAAGGTGGCCACCATAGGTTCCACTATGATAGTCATTGAGGATGGTCTCAGCCTCATCACAGGTGATGCAATGATGTAGGATGGTATCAATGCCTCGATGATCTAGAACATCTCCAATCAACATGTGGTGAATTGCTTGATGTCAAATGCATTGCCTGTCCTCACAGTTTAAGTGTGCTAAGAACATTTGTGTTCATAAGTATAGAAGGATGTCCCCATACCATTGGTCTTTCATGGATTTGATGAATAGGAAATCATTAGGGAGGTCCTCCTTTGGAGGTGATGACGTGGTTAATGGGGTCAAATCGATTATGAGTGCGGCCAGTGCAAGTTCCTTTGTGCTTTTTGGGGAAACAAATTCTAAGTCAAATTCTTGGAGGATGACTACCCACTTAGCCGTGCAACCTTGTAGAAGGTGACGGCTTAAGAGGTACTGCATTGGGTTCAAATTATCCACTACACATGTATGTTTTGCAATTATGTAGTGGTGCAACTTCTGAGCCGAGAAGACGACGACGAGGGCCAATTTCTCCTCGGGTGAATATTGTAGTGGGGGATCTATCAGCTTCTCACTAATGTAATAACTCATGTGCTCATGGCGGGCATCATCTTCTTGGACCAAGAATCCAACAATAGTGTTGTTTGAGGCCAACAAATAGGGAATGAAGTCTCGGGTGAAGTCTAGTGCTGAGAGTAATGGTGCAGAAGCCAGGGATTGCTTGAGTGCATAAAATGATTCTTGTTCTTTCTGATCCCAAACAAAGGGGATTTTTGTGCGAAGCAAGTGGATGAACCTGTAGATTTTTGTTGCATACTCTGGTATAAAGCCGCAAAGGAAGTTGGCCTTGCCTTGGAGGCTCTGTAGTTGGTGCCGAGGTTTTGGTGAAGGAAGATCAAGGATAGCCTGAACTTTGATGGGGTATACCATTATCCCTTTGTGGGATACAATGAACCCAAGTAGATGGCCTGCTGAGACACAAAAAATGCACTTTAAGCGATTCAGGCAAATTTTGTACTTGTGGCAACGTAAAAAGACTTACTGCAAGTCATCCATATGTTGTGCTCATTTTGGTGATCGAGAGATAAGATCGTCTAGGTAGACTAATATGATATGGATTAGATCATGGAAACAATATGCCATGGTGCACTGGAAGGTGGCTCCAGCATTTTTTAGGCCAAAGGGCATGAATCGATATGTGAATGTGCCCCTCAGGGTTGTGAATGCAGTCTTGTAATGATCTTGTTTCCAGATCTGAATTTGGTTATATCCAAAAGATACGTCCATGAAGGAAAAGACCTCATGTCCAACATATGCATCGATAATTTGATTGATAAAGGGTGTTGGGAAGTTGTCTTTGGGACACGCCCCATTTCAATCATGGAAGTATGTCCAAAAGTGGATGGTACCCTATTTTTTATTCATGGGAATAGGATTATAAAACCAAGTGGTGTACGCAATGGGGTAAATGAAGCCGACTGTGCACATATTCTCTATTTCAGCTTTGACCACGGTTGCTTTCAAAGGATGGATGGGTCATTGCTTTTGGCATATGGGAGCCACATCGGGCCGTATGTTGATATCGTGTTCCATGATGGATGGATCCAACACAAGAATTTTAGTGTAAGACTAGGAAAAAATGGGTGGTGGGGTTTGGCCACCGCTCGTAAGGTACATCATTTTGATTTTCAACACACAGCTGTCTACTCCATCCACCACGCTTTATGCAGATCTCCATACCATTGTATGAAAGATGGATCATTTCCTATGCATGCATTTGGCATATAACTTCCTCTGGACTTGCACTCACATCACATGTACTCAAGTATGTCCATCACAACTCACACACAACTCTCCTAACCTCTATCTGAGAGCCACTTCGTTTTGCATACCTCTGCTACACTGACTCGCGTGCCTCTACCGCAATCTCTCCCATGCATGTATTGGTATGTCTAAGAGTCACCTGCTCCATCCATACTGCACAGATGACCTTTGGACCACTGTCCACTGTCCCGACATGGGGCACCACCTGTGCCACCGCAATTGGTTGACCATACTAGAGTTTCTTTTAAGATCTTTTCTGACTCCTAAAAGAATGAAAATACTGCGGAGTGCAGCTGCTTCCTTTCCAACTCGTTAAAGTATAGGAAAGGGTGTCTACATCATCTTGTTTATCTCCTTTTGTGGACTATGTAGACAATCAAATGAAAAGGACCTCCTTGGCACATTCAAGCCAAGACCGTTCCCCTCTACATACTTTTATGATTTCTTGGGTAGAGGGTCCGAACTTTACGAAAAAGCTCGCCATGGGTTGTCATTAAGCTCTTTTCTAGCCTTCTCATCAAGAAAACATTGTCGAGCAAACTTGGTTTCATTCATGCTTGTAAAAGTATCTGAATGACTGTCTAGTCAGTATAGGTTTAACCTTTTCCATCGTGATTGGACTACCAATGGTAAATAAGTATCTCATTCCCTACTGGATGGGTGAGCTCTCCTTTGTATACTTTTATCCTTTTTCGGCCACAGGAGACTACCAACAAAAAAGAGCCCCCACTGGAGTCTTCTTCATGCTTTTAGACTCTCTAAAATTGAAAGCACCATCGAGCATTTACTTTCTCGGGCTCGCCAAAAATCCACGAGATCGTACCACTACGGTGTGTCTAGATACCACCCCACAGAAAATAGTTTGGTAGCATTCCCACTTTGGGTCACCTTTATTCAGAGTACTCTACAATGTGTCTTCCTTGGATCCCATTAATATCAAAAGTTTCTACCATCCCCAAGTATTTCCCATCTGCAGTGACATTCCCGATATTATAGCTATGATCCCATTCCCATGAATCACTTTCATTTGCTTCTTGGTCCACCCTGCTATCATGCTCTGAAAAAAGGAAGTTTGATTCTACTACACTCCCTCTTCCCCTGTTCAACTCCTCCCCTCCCCCCCTCCAATTAAGTGGGTCAGTCCGGATATTGTCTCACATATTTCAGTTATCTCGCTTGCGCTTCTGGTTAAGGAAACACCATTGCCTTGACCAGGGGCAAGTATCCCTCTGTCAACGAAAACACACATATTCCTGAGGATAGACCCAGAGGTCCATGTATCTTGGTTTCATTAACCTCATTGATGAGTTCCTTGGACCACTTCAGAGGAGTCCTTAGTGCCTCTCAGGATGGTTGTTTCTCATGTGCTCAACTCCAGCTACATCATCGCACCATTGAGATTCATACAGGGTATTGGTCCGTGCAATATTTGGTCGAAGGCCCCAGATGTCAACTAACTCTAGCACATTGATGAGTCTATTCGAGGGACCTAAATAGTTTTATGTCCCTTATGATTTCTAGGTTGCATTGGAGACAGTGTTCAGAAGCCCCAGCAGTGCTTCTATATAGATTTATGATTGATGCAGCATACTTGTACCACAAAGACTCTGAATCTCCATCAGTAATTCCATACAGCTATGTACCATTCTAGATCCATCAGACTATCAATCATGAATATATAGCATTGAGAATTCCATGGGTCCAATGTAGCAGTTCTTCATATTAGTATTTTATTCGGCCTCTCATTGAGGAAACCACTACGTATCATCAGTTGTACATGATCAACTCTTGTATTATAGAGCATAGATCACATTATTCTTCTGACATTGTTACGAGCATGGGGATTCCCACCTCGTCCATATACATGTCACACATTATTTGTATCTCACCCATTGATGGGAACCATATTAATACAAAAACCAAAAGCCAATATGCCCCAGCCCAGGAAGCACCACCTCTCCGCAAGAAAATTCTATGATGTCCATCGGCCATATGATGAGCTATTTCCCTCACACATCAAGGGACAATCTGTTAACCCAAGAAATCCCTCACTCAGCTCCACATGGCCTACACCACCCAAGGACACCCATGCACGACCCTCATTTCACCCCATTTGACCCCCACACCCTCAAGAAGGCTTAAAAACATGAGAAAGGGTTTAAAAGCCCCTAAAAAGAGCCAAAATAGCTCTCATAGGGGCTAAAACCCCTCAAAGGAGCTTAATACCCCCAAAAGAACTAAATATTGAGCAAAAGGGGCTAAAATACCAAAAAAGAGGCTAAAGCCCCAACCAAGGGCTTAAAACCCTAAAAATCCCAAGAAAAAGTATAAATAGAGGGGTGGGGATCACTCTCAAATCATTCCTTCCTTGCATACTATTATGCTTCCTAAGTGAGTGCCTTGAGACCATTTTCCTCTCAAGCCATGTCACGTCCCCAGCCCTCAACCAGCGAAGAGGACGCGACGAACGCATCAAACACAGCCGGGCAAGATGCCCAATGAGCATAAACTGAAAACAAATGCTGGAAACAAAAGCCTAAACAACAGGCATAATTCATCATACAAGGATGCACAGTCCTTCAAACAATCAGCGGAAGCAAACATGGACATTTCCAGCATTAATCATCAATATAAATTACGGAGATGCAGTAAGGACAGCAGACTTATCTTTTGATGAATAATTCACCCGCAACCAGCTACGTCGCTGCAACGTTCCACCCAACCATAGGCCAGCTTGCTCATCAATCTCTCAGCAACGCTGCCACCCCCGAGCTGGGCATGATTCCTCCAGAATAGGGGTCAATTGCAGGCTTAGACATAGCCAAGGGGACATAAACAACAAACCAATCACAACTGGGTTTCACAGGCTGTCAACAAACAAGCCAAGCCAGCACAGTCCAAGGGACTAACCACTGCATAACAGCAGCAAAACAACCCTTCACAACCCTGTGAAGAAAGCATAACAACCAGTGACAGTCCCCAAACAAAAGGTGAGACACAACTCCAGCCTATAAGGCAACTCAGAGTAGGTTTTGGCCCTAACGTGGCCAAAACAACTCAGCTGCAACCCAAACCAGGGTACCTTAGCAGCCACAACTCCCAATGGGTGATGGAAACAATCCCCACAAATACCCAGCGGCCCAAAACGCAGTTGGACTCCATAGCCAACAGAATCGTGGGAACACAGCCCGTTCTTCAGCCCGTGAGGAAAGATACAGCCTCACTATGGACGAATCCGCAGAAGAAAAACCGCGTGGATAGAGCCAGGAATTTCCTGTGCGTGAGAGACCAACAGATAGCAATTTCCTACGTGAAAATGAGCCACCTACATGGAGGACGCGAAATTGGAGAGTGGAGACCTGCGTGAGACCAAAAACGCCCCCAATTCTGTGCGTGAGGAACCCAAAACAGCCAAAATCGTGGGTTGAGAGATGAACAGACCGTGGAGACAATGCACGATGGGCACACAAAGAACAAGCGCGTGAAGAGAACAGAACAGGCAGGGAAAGCATGGAGTCGTGGGTGGAGTGTGGATGTGGGAAAAGGATTGACAGTCCTGCCACCCCACTCCCCAAAGGCAATAACTGCCCATCCACCAACAGCCATAGATGCCCAACTACCCAACAGAAAATTAAAGAGGTTGACAAGGTTGGATGAGGAAAAAGGGTGACAAATAAACAAGGTAGAAAACCACAAGGTAATAAAACATGGGTTTTTCCCCCATAACCAAGGTTTGACATCCCCACCCCTTATCCTTTGGAACCATTCCCTTTTCATTCAACTTTGCACTGCCGTAGCTGGTTGTGGTTTTAGTTTTATTTGATGTGCGTGTTTACATGATGTCAAATTATTTAAGGTGCCAGATAGCACGACAAACCATCGGCAATTATCCCCATTGCCGAACATACACAACCAAATCGATGGTGGGGATTTTGCCTTGAGCTCCTCACCATGATTAATTACATTTTACACATCATGCAAACGGGGTCAAAACCGGGGACATGACAAGCCATTCACCATCCCTCTCATCCATCCTCCCATTAAGCCATAGCTCCCCCATTTTCAAGAGAGGTGCTTCTCCAAGCTAGGGCATGGTGGCCCATTTCCAGCCATAGAAGGTATAATTCTTGTTTTGTGTTGTTTATTTTAGTTTTTCTAACATATCTTTGCTTGCAAATTTATGGCATAACATGTTCTTGCAAGTCTCCATTGTTTATTTGTAGGTCTTTGGATGTTTCTAACAGTTGTACGCAGGGTCTTGGAGCTTAACCAATAACCTTTTGTGTAGAGGGGTTTCTTCATTTCTGTTATATTTCATTTTTGTTTCATTTTTCTTGAACAACCACCATGAACCCTACCCTTCCATCCTATAGATGGAAGGTAGCAATTGTTGTTCTATAGTAAGGGAGAAATCCTTGCTACAGAACTAGTGACCAACAGATGGAAGGTAGCCTTTCTTGGTTGAAGAGAAATATAGGTGCAAGTAAGTCACCTAGTCAGGCTGTCATAGATCAGATTCACAAATGGTACATGTGTAAATTTATGATTATCATTTACTGCTTTCATTGACAATGTTCTGAACTCTATGGAATATTCATAAACCATTTAAGTAGCCACTAAGCATAGCAGGAAGACAAAATACATACACACAAACCATACCATATAAACCAAACAAACTCTGTTCATGATGCTAAGTGATCCATTAAAATTTATAGTTTACACTAAGTCAAACATCTGCAGTCTTTGAGGACATAAGTCCCTGACTACCTCAACCATGGGAAGTACTTGGGCTTAGCTTAGAAACTGATTGTGGGGAGTACCACGGCAACCCCAAAGTAGCTGGTCACTGAGAGGAATTGCGAAGAGAAATGGGAAACAACCCCCACCGATTGACATCACTCCCATGAGGAAAAATCCAAGTGTTGTCTTCTGGAATTCTTGGTGGCTAAGTGACCACCTGAAGCCAATAGGAAGCCATTAAAACCAGGGTCCAAAAATCATCACCATATTTCACCATTTTGACATACAAATCAGACGCGATTGATCCCCCACGTTCTTCCTCATGCCTGAGAGGAGACCCACCATAGTTCGGGTCCTTGAATGAAAACTGTCAATACCATTCTCAATGACCCTCTACACCATCAAAATGCCACACAGCCTCTGATTCAGACTTAATATCATACCAATCTGATCCAGACTTGCATACTATACCATCAAGTCCCATGGCTCGTGCAAACCTGGATCCATGTTTTAGCATAGTGATTGGTAGTGGACCCATGTCCACACCCCAGACCACCTTCAACACCTCTATTGGTGGCCCCATCATGGTCATTCAAACCATCATAAGCCAACTTCACCACCCACATTGACCAATCAAGTTGTCCCACCTGTAACACATCGGGGTAGTGGCCCTTCCACCTACACTGCCCCTCCTGTCCCCTCCTGTCATACATGGGGGAATTGGCCCTTCCACCTACACTACCACTCCTATCATACATGGGGGCAGTGGCCCTTCCACCTACACTTCCCCTTTTACCACACTTGGGGGCACTGGTCTGTCCACAATGGTGCCACAAGTACCCCCAGTTATGCAGGTGCATCATGTCCCTGCAAACCCCGCCACCATTACTGCCCTATGTCACATCAACCTTGGGTCAAAACTTCCTTTCATGGCACATCTCAACTTTCCCAAATTGACTTGGTTAACAAATGGCCCTATTCGCCATCAAACCTTTTGGCCTCCTATGCCAACCAAACTTCCCTCAGACATTCCCAAGTTTGAACTGAAGGCAGGGGAGTGCCCCCAAAACCACATCATGACGTTTCATCTATGGTTCTCATCAAACAACATCGTAGATGATTTGATCAAAATCTGACTGTTCCGACGCACCCTCACAAGTGCTGTAGCCAAGTGGTACATTGAGCTACCACAAGCCAACTACCCGGATTTCAACTCCTTGGCTTTCATGTTCCTGCAATATTTTCAACTCCTCGTTAGATACGATGAAGTGGTGGAGATCTTGTTATCTTGCCGCCATAATACTGCAACCCACATAACTGACCACATCCATGAGTGGCGGTGATGCTGTAGTTTGTGCAAGATCCAACTTGATGACATGATCTTCTTGGATTGGTTCCTAAAAACCTTGCTACCACCTATAGCAAAGGATGTCACATACAAACGTCCCCAATCCGAAGAGGAGGCCATCTTGAAATCCCAATAGTTTGATCTAATCTATGCATAGTCTAGATACCTTTACATTGTCATTCCAGATGCTCCCCATGCGAAAACCTCCTACTAGGATGAACCGCAGGCATCCTGTGCTGCAGATGGAATCATGGGTTCTATCTCCCACCAACCACAACATCGTTTGACACCACCTGCAATCCCACCACAACCAAGAAACACCCCTAGTGTTGCCTACCAAAACCAAACTTCGGACTATGCAAGAATGATGTCCCAGTCCGGAGCCACAACTTCTTATGCACAACCTGCACCACTGTAGTAGGCCTAGGAAGTAGCTTGGCTGACACAACTATAAGCGGGACAAATTCCCACATTTGTGGCATGGCACCCACCCAAGTATAATATGCACCACTGGTATGGTGTGTTCAAGCCCCTGACCCTGCTCCACGTGCTCCATTGGGACAGGTGTTTGCATAGCAAAATCTTCCCAACCAGCTAGCCCCCAATAACCAACAAGGGCAAGCTAGGAATAACCAACCTCAAAACCAAGGAAAAAATCAATTGCAAGGAGGCGGTAAACAACCAAATCCTCCCAACAATTCCACGGCCAACCGGCCAACCCAAAATCCTCAACAACCAAATGCACCAAGATGTAATGCTCTGTTGTGTACAAACCAACCATGCACACTATGTGAGGTCTATGGGAACTACACATGCGAGTGTCCCTTCATGGGTCACGCTAAACAGGCCATTAGAAATGAGGTTCAACATGCCACCAATACAACAAACCAAGCCCAACCTAACCCAACACCACTAGGACCTCCTCCTATGGTGCTCCAAAACCCGTTACCAGTACAAGGATTGGTGGCAATTGCATCCCCTCCCCAACCCAATCCCAATGCTCTGGGGGCACCTCCGATGGTAGAAACAGGTGTCCACCACCTGCTAGCTATGACAACTGAAGAGGTCAATTTACAAACTAGATGAAATCACTGCGGAACCAACACCAAACCCGTTGACACATCAGTGACATCTACATCTAAAACATCCAATGCACCTCTTTAGTTACCCCCTTTCCCATGCTCCCCCATATGCCAGGTTGCCAACAATGCCACGGCTAGAGCTGCTATTAGCTACAGCATCATGGATGATTTGGCCCAAACACCGACTGCCATGTCTGCTCTTGAGGTACTCAAAACTTTCCCAATGTAGCAAAAAGCCTTACTAGCCACCCTTGGTACTATAGACCCCTTTGAATCCAAGCTGATCACATTCGACATGAATAATGGAGAACCATGGATGCCATCAACCACTACCTTCCAAATCCTGGTCTCTATTCGAAATTTGGTCGTGTACCGGTGCATAGTGGATGAGGGGGGATCTACATGCGTTATGTCTACCCTAGTCTAGCAGAAACTTGGATCCCCAATTCTGCAACCATAATCTAATACTCTGTGGGATTATGATGGCCATCCCACTAAATCCCAAGGAATCCTCCCCCATGTCCCCATCCCATTAGCCAAGAAGACAGTACTAATTGACATAGAGGTTGTCAATTCTCAATTGGACTATAATCTTCTCCTCGGAAGAAGTTATATGTATCCCACGAGAGCCATAGAATCAACTATTTTCTGTCTCATGATGTTCCCCCACGAAGGGAAAATCATGACGATTGACCAACTGACTTATCATGATCCGCAATGGCTAACAACACCCACCAGCATTATCCCTACGATCAACACCATTGATCCGTAAGGGCTAACAACACCCGCCAATGTTATCCCTATGGTCAACACCATGGTTGACAACATACCATCCTCCCCATTATTTAATGTGGGACTTGGGTTGTTTTCCAATACCACCATGATGAATTATTTCCCCTTAGTGTCACCACCGCTAACACCAAATGAGACTGCAGATTTGTGCATGCTCTCATCCAGCATTGCTGCACCCAAACAAGAACCGCAGCCGCAACCCCAACTGCAACTACAACATCGTTCGTAGCCGCAACATCAACATCAGCTGCAACAACATCTACAATCATAGAATTACACATAGCTATAACCACAACCTTATCCCAACATACAACCATCAGGGAGTTATCTGGGTTCCTCCCCAGTCCTTACAATTCCGTTCCTCTTTCCCCTACCCGGTATCATGAGCAAGCTAGTAATGGCTACCTTAAAATTACCCAATTTTACATTGGGAATTCTTGTGTGGTACCTAAATCCACCAGCACAACCACCAATGCCCTAGGTAGTGTTAACCCCCATGCAACCCATTGCGGTCAAGTCTCATCCTCCACCCGGCCCACAAAAGCTAACCACCACCACCGCACCTGCACCGCCCCACCCAAAAAGGGCCAGGGGCAAAAACGCGAAAGCTACCGTTGAACCTCGATAGATCCCACCTTGTGCCATCTGTGAATAACAAGGCCATCCAACTCAAAAATTCCTTGAGATTCCCATAATATGCGTGCATTTGGATGCCATGGATACAACGAAAAATCTCCCCATGGTTGAACTCCCAAGCGGGCCAATAGTGAGAAACAAGTCATTGAGAACAAACCATGCTTGTGCCCTTTGTAGATTGTATGGACAGTATTCTCACCACTACCAGGACATGTCTGAGTTTCGAACAGATCTATCCAACCTTCGACAACATTCCCTTGAATCTGATATCACTCAAATCGAAGAAGTCCATCCCCCATCTCCTTCTTCAGACACCATGTCCGTTTACATGATGTCCAGCTCTACAGACCCTCTTGTCTCCACCATCACCGACGGTCCATCAAACATGTCCCTTCATTGCTTCCACAACAATGAGGAGATAAGTGAAGTGTTAACCGCTTCAGAGTACCCTTGGTACGACATGCATCAACCACAGTCACAGCTCCATCCTTAGCCGCAACTCCATCTGTCACTACATCTCCATCCACAGCTGCAACCTCAATCGCAACCTCAACCTTAGTTACCAGGGAAATAGTGGGTTTCAATCTCGATCAACATTGTTCTTTCCCTTTTTCTTTTACTTTTCCTTTTCCTACCATCCAGGATCGTGAGTAGGTCTATCTTGGCAACCCGCAATCTACGGGATTTCACACTGGGAGATCCTGTGTGGTACCTTGAACCACCTACCCTACCTCTAAGGCCCTAGGATGTGTTGACTCATGTCCATCCAATTGAGATGATGTTGCACCTACCTCCAAGTCCATCAAAGACTCCTATTGTCTCCATGCCTTCCCCTCTTCCTCCAACAGAGACTAGGGGCAAGGCCACAAAAACCACAACCAATACCATTTACATGATCGCTAGCACAAGTTTACCTTCTATCTCGTCAGCTATGGAAGATCCACCTGATCTATCCCGACACCACTTAAGTGATAATAGAGAAATATGTAAGACCGCCTCTGATTTTACCCCATTCCCTTTAAACCATAGTGTGGAATCAGCTCTTCCCATAAAAGACCAGATTCCATCACCTTGCCTTGCCAATGACCTTCATCTCAGCAAGGGGGCATACTTCTTCGGTGACTCAGATGGATGACTCTTGAAGAAGCTGCACAATGGGCTCAACCTCAAGAGATTATATGCCTAATACCACCATTATGAGTCCCTTATAGTGTATTTTTTTCCTTTTTTGTTTTTCAACATTTTTTTATCACAAGTCAAGGGAAGCACCATTAGCTACTAATCCAAAGTCACTTGGAACTTGTTCGAGACACCTCTCACACCTCTCGGCTCAAATTTCATCCTCTATCTTCTAATGAGACCATCATCTCATGTTTAATAAGTAATTTTTGAGACCACTTCCCGAAAGTTACCTTGATTTAAAAGCCACATCATGGTGGTACAATTGTATTCATACCTGTACTTACATCACACTTTCCTACTGCCACTCATGGGGGTTCTCGGGTCACCGCCCATAAGGCACATCATTATGATTTTCAGCATATAGTTGTCTAATCCATCCACCGCACCTGATGTAGATCTCTGGACCATCGTCCAAAGGACAGATCATTTCCTTTGAAATCATTTGGCATATAATTTCCTCTGTACTTGCACTCACATCACATGTAGTCAAGTCCATCCATCACAACTCACACACAGCTCTCCTGACCTATATCCGAGAGCCACTTCCAATTGCGTGCTTCTGCCGCATCAACTCACGTGTCTTTGTTGCAATCTATCCCGTGCATGTATTGGTATGATTAAGAGCCACCTACTCCATCCATACTACATGGATTACCTTTGGACCACTGTCCACTACCGTCCCGACATAGGGGCACCACCTGTGCCATCACGATCGGTTGACCATACTAGAGTTTCTTTTAAACTCGTTTCTAACTCCTAAAAGAATGAAAATATGGCTGAGCGCAGCTGCTTCCTTTCTCGCTCGTTAAAGTATAGGAAAGGGTGTCTACATTGTCTCATTTATCTACTTTTGTAGACTATGTAGACCATCAAATGAAAAGGACCACCTTGGCACATTGAATCCAAGACTGTTCCCCTCTGCATACTTTTATGCTTTCTTGGGAAGAGGGGCCAAACTTTACGAAAAATCTCACCATGGGTTGTCATTAAGCTCTTTTCCAACTTTCTCATCAAGAAAAGATCACTGAGCAAACTTGGTCTCATTCATGCTCGTAAAAGTATCTGAATGACCATCTAGTCAGTATAGGTTTAACCTTTTCCGGCCTGACTGGACTACCAATAGTAAAGAAGTCTCTCATCCCCTAGAGGATGGGCGACCTCTCATGTGTATACTTTTATCCTTTTTCAGGCACAGGAGACTACCAACTAAAAATATCCCCCACTAGAGTCTTCTTCATGCTTTCAGACTCTCTAAAATTGAAGGCATCATCGATCATTCACTTTCTTGGGATCGCCAAAAATCCATGAGATCATACCACAACTGTGTCTTTAGACATCACCCCACAGATAACAGTTTTGGATCATCCCCACTTTGGTTCACCTTTGTTCAGGGTACTCTACGATGTGTCTTCCTTGGATCCCATTAATATCAAAACTATCTACCTCCCCCATGTATTTCCCATGTGCAGTGACATTCTCGATATTACAGCTATGATCCCATTCCCATGAGTTAGTTTCATTTGCTGTCTAGTATTCCCTACCGTCATACTCTAAACAAAGGAAGTTTGAGTCTACTACACTCCCTCTGCCCCTATTCAATTCCTCCCCCCCCCCCCCCCCCCCCCAATTCAGTGGGTCAGTCCGCATATTGTCTCACATCTTTCAGTTATCTCCCTCGCACTTCTGGTCAAGGAAACACCATTTCCTTGACCAGAGGCAGGTCTCCCTCTATCGACGAAAACACACATATTCTAGAGGATAGATCCAGAGGTCCCTATATCTTGGTTTCATTAACCTCATTGATGAGTTCCTTGGACCACTTCAGAGGAGTCCTTAGTGCCTCTCGGGATGGTTGTTTCTCACTTGCTCGACTCGAGCTACATCATCGCACTGTTGAGATTCATGCAGGGTATTGGTCTGTGCAGTATTTGGTCGAAGACCCCGAATGTTAACTGACTCTAGCACATTGATGAGTCTATTCGAGGGACCTAAATAGGTTTATGTCCCTTATGATTGCCGAGTTGCATTGGAGCCAGTGTTCAGAAGCCCTAGCAGTGCTTCTATATAGATTTATGATTCATGCAACATACTTGTACCAGAAAGACTCTGACTCTCCATCAGTGAGTCCATACAACTATGTACCATTCCAGATCTAGCAGGCTATCATTCATGAAGATATAGCATTCCATGAGAATTCCATGGGTCCAATGTAGCAGTTCTTCAGATCAGTATTGTATTCAGCCTCTCATTGAGGCAACCGCTATGTATCATCAGTTGTACATGATCAACTCTTGTATTATAGAGCATAGATCACATTATTATTTTGACATTGTTATGAGCATGCGGATGTCCTCCTCGTCCATATACATGTCACACATTATTTGTATCTCACCCATTGATGAGAACCATATTAATACAAAAACACAAAGCCACCATGCCCCAACCCAGGAAGCACCACCTCTTCACAACAAAATCCTATGATGTCCATCGGCCATATGATGAGATCCCGCCCTCACACATCAGGGGGAAATATGTTAATGCAAAAAATACCTCACTCAGCTCCACATGGCCTACACCAGTGAAGGACACCCATGCACGACCCTCATTTCACCCCATTTGAACCCCACACCCTCAAGAAGGCTTAAAAACATGAGAAAGGGTTTAAAAACCCCTAAAAAGAGCCAAAGTAGCTCTCATAGGGGCTAAAGCCTCCAAAAAGGGGCTAAAACCCCTTAAAGGAGCTTAAGGCCCTCAAAAGAGCTAAAGATTGAGCGAAATGGGCTAAAGGGCCTAAAAAGGGGCTAAAGGCCCAACCAGGGGCTTAAAACCCTAAAAATCCCAAGAAAAAGTATAAATAGAGGGGTGGGGGTCACTCTCAAATCATTCCTTCCTTGCATACTGTTATGATGCTTGAGTGAGTGATCTGAGACCATTTTCCTCTCAATCCATTCACCCTCCCTCTCATCCATCCTCCCATTGAGCCATAGCTCCCCCATTCTTAAGAGAGGTGCTTCTCCAAGCTAGGGCATGGTGGCCCATTTCCACTCATAGAAGATATAATTTCTGTTTTGTGTTGTTTATTTTAGTTTTTCTAACATATATTTGCTTGCAGGTTTATGGCCTAACATGTTCTTGCATCTCCATTGTTTGTTTGTAGGTCTTTGGATGTTTCTAACTCTTGTATACAGGGTCTTGGAGCTTAACCCATAATCTTGTGTGTAGAGGGGTTTCTTCATTTCTGTTCTATTTCATTTCTATTTTGTTTTTCTTGCACAACCACCAGGAACCCTACCCTTCCATCCTATGGATGGAAGGTAGCCATTACTACTTTGTAGTAAGGGAGAAACCCCTGCTACAATTATGGTTCACCAAGTTAGGATGGGCGATTGCAAAATCAGGCAAAAGTTGCATCTTTCAATGACTAAGATTCATGGTAGATCAAGGTCTATGGTCCTGAAGAATTCTGTTTTTTAACATGCAAGGAGAAATAAATTTCTTAGATCGATGGGATGGCGTAGGACGTGCATTTTTTCAATGGCTAAGATCAAAGGTGGAATCAAATCTATGGTGGAGGTGAATTTCACAGCCCAAACATGCTCATGAAAATGAAATTTTCATATCATCGAAATTGGTTAAAGGCCTGCAATTTTAAATGGTTCAGATGAAGATATAGTTAGATCAATGGCTGTTATCCATTTTGCCAAGAAAACCAGCGTGACCAAAGAAAATCCTGGTTGGTGCAATACTTTATAAAATATGCCCTATGGCAATTGAAGTCCATCGTTGATTTAGATCTAATGGGCCTTCATCTATTTCACCAGTGAACTAGCAAGGAAGTTAATTGTGGGAGATGAGAGAGAAATCCTTCATGAAAGTGGGTTGATAGGAGATTTGAAATCCGCTCTTAATTGAGCACTGGATGGACTTTTGGCCGCGTGTATTTCCAGTAGGGCAAGGCCCATGTAATTCTTTATTCTTTATTTTTGTTTGTTTTATGAAACCGTTTGTATCTAGCCATGTGGGAGAAAAATATGGGAATATCTTGGGTGATGAATAGATTTAGTATAAATAGGGGTGCAGAGCACCATAGAAGGAATTTTTCCTGGTGAAATTTTTTTGTAATATTCTGTAAAAGAGCTAACTCTTTGCTAATAAGAAGGATTATTTTGCTGGAACAAAGGACCTGCGTAGAGATTTAATCAGGATGTATGGAATGCATACTTTAGAACTATTTCTTCTTGCTTTTGTGCACCATACAGTGAGATTGTTCTAACCTCCTGGAACTATTTCCTTGGTCATGAATGTCTATTGTCTGTATTAATGTCTGTGTTGACAGAGTAATAAATGGTTTAATTATATTATAGCTACCTCTGGTATTCTTTCTACCATGAATGTGATTATTGTGCTGGTACGACTATCTGTTAGACCTTTATGAGCATTTACAATATCTTATTATGAACTCTAAAATTTCTCCTGGGATGGGATAGAATAATATAGTTTTAGATTTAGATTAGATCTGCATTTAACTTAGGCACCTGCATTTCATTCTGTAAAAAAAATCATATAAATGGTGGATTGGACCGTAACCAGTTAAATATTTAAAGAACTTAATATGCGGTAGCCGGAACCGTGAACTAGATGGATTCCACACACCAAATGGTGGACGAACTAATTGGGATTTTTCATTGAGGAGGATCCCTACTGTCTAGTACCTAGGATTTTTCTAGGCATCAATATATTTGGTGCTAGAAGGAGAGAATCCAGTGCATGGATGGTAGAGGAAATTCGTTGTTCAGAGAAGATTACACTGGAACATCATCCAAAAATAATTTCCCTAAAGATATTTTCCTTGAATATATTTTCCCTAAATTTAAACAACAAGAACAAGAACATACAGGTTCTAGGGAAGAAGAATCAGAATGTTTGTATGTTGTCCCATTTGAGGAAGTAGATCAATTTAGGAGACATACTAGTTTATACATCAAGAAACTTGGTGGGTTAAAATTTATTCCTGTATTTCCCAGAATACAAGATTCCAATAAATTACCCTCATACACTAAGGATTCAATTCTTGTGGAAAATGTGTAAATTGAGCCCAAGAGATAGAACAATTACACTCACAAAATTGCTAATCAAACATGCAAAATTAACACCAAAGGAGACTGAAATTGGAGCATAACACTAATCTATATTGAGTAAGTGTACAATATCTAACCTTATGAAGTAATAGTGTTATTTAATATATAATTACATGATATATTCAAATGCATAAATATGCCATTCGAAATAGTCAAAAAGAAGGATTACCAAAACTAGTCAAATCCCCCATAGGTGCATAAAGTAGTTTCCAAATCTAGGTAGATTCTCACGAATTGGCTAAGTCAAGTGAGAAATCTAAAGAGGGATGGAAATAAAACTCATACATGATTTTATTTGGAGAAAATTAGGGAGGATGATGTGGGAAAAAATAAGGCAGTTACAACTAGTCTAGCTTTTCCTTTCCCTTAAATTAGAAATAAAAGAAGGTAGCTTTACAAAAAAAGAAGATATGGACTTTGGAGCCTATATGGAATAAATTAGATATCCTAAAATGGGTTTCCAATATGTTTCCCAAGCACTCCATGACTTAGTTTTAGCATGTGTTGAGTTCTAGGACATGTAGAAGGCAACTAATATAGAGTGGAATCTAGGAAACTAGGTAATACGACAAAAATGGTTAAATTAATGTCTAAGGTAGGTAAATATGGGTTGATTATTCTAACACCCCCCCTTAAGCCTAAATTTATGAGTAAATATCAGAAAACTATAGGGCCTAGAAACAAGTCTTAGTCACCCTTTACATACTGCTTGTCCATACAACCAAGGAAAGAGGCAACAACCCAGTGGGAAAATCCTCCCTTAAACATGGACAAGAAAACAAAATTTGGAAGTATTGCCATCAATAATGCTTCACAACATGATCAGAAATCCCTAGCAGTGATTTGAGATTGTTGAATGTCTTCGCACAAAAAAATTTGGTGAAGATGTCTGCTACTTGTTTTGAAGATGCACAGAAGAGTAGATGGATGGTACCATCATGCACAGGCTATCTGATGTAGTGCATATGGATCTCAATGTTCTTGGTTCACTGTCTCTGAACTAGATCATTGCAGATTCGAATGGTGCTCAGATTATCATAGTAGATAATAGTTGAAAACTATGATTCGAAGCCACATTCTCCAAGTATTCCCTGCAACCACAAACATTGAGTTGTTGCATTTACAACTCCTCTATACTCTACTTCTGTAGATGAGAGTGCTATGGCACTCTTATTCTTGATCAACTAGCTAATTGGTCCTTCTGCAAGCATGAACACATATCTTGATGTAGAATTTTGATCTGTGTTGTCACCTGCCCAATCACTGTCAGTAAACCCAATCAAATCAAGATCATATTTTTCTTTGTAGAAGATCCCATGAGTTCTTGTTCCTTGAAAAAAGTTTAGGATCCTTTTGGTTTCTCTCTAGTGGATCTCATGAGGCTGATCCATGTATCTCAAAGCCACACTAACTGCATAAGATAGGTCAGGTCGAGTGTGTGTATGATAGAGAAAACACCCAATCAAATGCCTATATAGTGTATTATTTACCATAGGAGAAGAACCTGCTTCTTCAAGCTTAACTCCTGAAAGGAAGGAAGTATTTCTTGGCTTTCAATATTTCATGTCGAACTTGTTTAGAAAATATAAGGCATACTTGGACTGATGTACTTTGATTCCATGTTGGGATTGAGCAATTTAGAGACCCAAAATTTGGCTCAACAATCCCAAATCGGTCATAGAAAATGCATGGTTCATTGCATCCTTCAAGGAGGAAATATCTTTATTTGAACTTCCTATAATCAGAATTTCATCCACATATAAGACAATAATCATCAAAGAACCATGAATCAGCTTCAAATAGACATTAGGATCAGACTTGCATCGAACAAAACTCAATGATAGCAAAAAGCTATCAATCTCGACATACCAAGCCCTGGGGGCTTGCTTGAGCCCATAAAATGATTTCTTTAACCTACACACTAAATATGGATTGGAAACAAACCCTTCAGGTTACTACATGTAAATATCCTCAGTGAGATCTTCATTTAGGAAAGCACACTTCACATCCATATGATGTACCTCCCACTGCTTTGAAGCTGCAATGGCTAAATCTAGCCTTATGGAGTCCATCTTTGCCACTGGTGAAAAGGTTTCATTGTAGTCAATACCATGTACTTTTGAGTATCCATTGGCTACCAATATTGCCCTGTATTTCAAAGGTGAACCATCAGCAGAAAACTTAGTCTTGAAAACCCACTTGCATTGAACTAGCTTCCTCCCTGGGGAAAGATCAACCAGTTCCCAATTGTTGTTCTTCTAGAGTGAGATGAATTCTTATTTCATGGATGTTTGCAATATTAGATCATGTACTACATCTTCATATTTCTATGGATCTTATTCAACCAGTAGATATCACTTCTCAACAAATAGAGGATCTTTCACACAAAGGGCACTCTGAAATTGAGATCTAGTCTTCCTAGTGTCATTAGGATTTCTAGCTAGTTCCCCAACTGCATGAATGGTATCTGCTGCCAATTTTGGTCTTGTAGGACTTCTAGTATCTACAATCAAATCATCATTATCAAACATATCAGAATCAGCAAAATTATTAGTCTCTTCACTTACAATCAATGGATCCGGTGATGAAAAAGTCTCTCCAACTTCAACTGCTACTAAAGGCTCTTCTTGGAACTCAACACTTCTTTCAATTAAAGATTTTGTTAGTTCTCAAGTTGATCATATTTTACCCTTTTGAATATTTAGAATACCCAACAAATAGGCACTCTTGGCTTTGGGGCTGCAAAGCCTTCCTCTTTTCTTTTGGAATTCTAGCCAAAGCCTTTTGGCCAAAAATCCTAAAATGGGTCACATCTGGCTTGTTCCCACTCCAAGCTTCGAAAGGATTCATACCATAAAGTTGCTTATGAGGAGCCCTATTCTAGATTTAGGATGCACATTTTATAGCCTTGGCCCAAAACTTTGGTGACAAATTCTTAGCCTCCATCATGTAGGTTGCCATCTCCTTCAGTGACTTGTTCTTTCTCTCAGCAACACCATTTTTCTGTGGTGTGTAAGGCATCGAATACTGCATCTGAATAACTACATATTTACAATACTAAATGAGCTCAGACTTGACATACTCACCACCATTGTCAAATCTGAGGATCTTGAGTTTCCTCCCAGACTGGTTTTCAACCAAGGCTTTAAAGACTTTGAAGAGGTCAAAAATTTCAAACTTATGCTTTAGGAAGTGAACCCAACAATACCTAAAAAATTCATCTATGAAGGTGAGTGAATATTTGGATTGACTCATGGACATATGAGGAAATGGACCAACAATGTCACTATGGGGCAACTCAAGAGGTGCAAAGGTTCTTTCATGACTAGTTCTCTCATACTTGTGCTCTGGGTGTTTTCCTAGGATACAACCTTAATAGACTCCCTTAGAAAACTTGATCTTTGGTAACCCTATGACCATATCTTTTTCACTCAAATCAGAAAGATACTTGTAGTTAATATGACCAAATATTTCATTCCAAATATTGGTTTCCTCATTAGCATGAATCAGAAGAGCAGAGGGGTTTGAGTAGGGTATAAAATGGGAAAACATGTATACCTTCGAAGTGTGATCAACAACACCTTTTGCTATGATTTTGACATTCAAAATATCAGTGATTTCAACATCATCATGGGAGAAGATGAACTTCTTTGGAGACCCAGTGTAAGTTATCTGATACATTAACATGAGATTAGAGGCAAGACCTGGAACATACAACACATTATTGAACTTACCATGGTCAAGATCAATCCTTCCCTTCCCCAAACTGTCAGTGAGAGATTCATCTCCCAAAATTATTGGTGGACCTTTCAACATGTCAAGAGAGGAGAATGCCTCTTTTTTTGAAACCATATGTATAGAAGCTCCAGAGTTTATGATGAAGCTATGTGAACTTGATGTGCCAACAACCAAGGAATGTACTCTCTCTCTTTGTCCTCTGAATTTGATCCTCCTTCCCTCTTCTTTGAGAAATCAAGAAGGGAGATATTATTCTTCTCCAGGAGTTGGGTCAACATGTCAATTTGATTCTTCATACAAGAGCTCTCATGATGATAGCCCTTACTGTAGTATGTGCACTTGCTCATTTCTCATTTGTTCTTCTTCTTCTGGGAGTTCTTCTTGGAACCTTGGGGATCCTCTTGAGACTTAGACTTGTCTCTCTTTTTCTTAGGTGGCTTTGGAAGGTTGGTATTGTTCTTGTGTGAGGGATTCCATGAAATCTACAATCTTAGGCATCTTCCAGGCTCGAGATGTCAACTTGGTGGCATGGAAGATCAAAACAAACATTGAATAGTCAAGGCCAAGCTTATAGAGTATGGCCAAAACTAGTTTCTCTTCCTTCTTTTATATCCGACATTGTTTCAACTGCAAAACAAGGGCCTTAAACTTGGAAAAGTAGAGTTGCAATGATTTAAAGCTACTAGGACTCAAGCAGATCAACCCATTATCAATTTTGATGTCCTCTCATCTCATCTATATTTCCAAAAATCTCTACAATATTATCCCACACTTCATTAGGTGATTTGAATCCATCAAGATGGAAAAGGAGGTCTCTTGAAATGCTTAGACACAAAATACCATAGGCCTCATCCCTCCTGTAGTGCCATTTGATTTTCTATGCAACTGCATTGGGATCTACCTCAGTTGCCATAGTCACCCTATATAGACATTTTTCTCTCAATAATATCTCCATCTCATATTTCCACTCAAATAAATTGAATGGAGTCAAGATGATCTTATGAGATTGGTCCATAGCTTAGAAACGGTGCCCTTCAGTCAATAGAATATGCTCCCAGCCAAGATGTTGAACCTACAATAGAAATATTGAAGGAGAGAAATCGATCTAAAAAGGATCTAATACCATGTGGAAATTGAACCCAAGAGATAGAACAATTACACTCACAAAATTGCTAATCAAACATGAAAAATTAACACCAAAGGAGACTGAAATTGGAGCATAACACTAATATATATTGAGTAAGTGTACAATAGCCAAAATTATGAAGTAATAGGCTAATTTAATATATAATTACATGAGATATTCTAATTCATAAAGATTCCATTCGAAATAGTCCAAAAGCATGCTTACCAAAACTAGTCAAATCCCCCATAGGTGCATAAAGCAGTTTCCAAATCTAGGTAGATGCTCACGAATTGGATAAGTAAAGTGGGAAAGATAAAGAGGGATGGAAGGAAAACTCATACATGATTTTATTTGGAGAAAAGAAGGGAGGATGATGTTGGAAAAAAACAAGGCAGTTACAACTAGTCTAGCTTTTCCTTTGCCTTAAATCGGAAATAAAACAAGGAAACTTTACAGAAAAAGTAGATATGCACTTTGGAGAATCTATAATAATGAATACATGCCAAAATCAGTTTCCATCATGTTTCCAAAGTGCTCCATGACTCAGTTTTAGCATGTGTTGACTTCCAGGACATGTAGAAGGAAACTAGCATAGAGTGGAATCTAGGAAACTAGGTAATAAGAAAAAAATGGTTAAATTAATGTCTAAGGTAGGTAAATATGGGTTGATTATTCTAACATAAAAATTGGAGGATCTGGTATATCTATCCATCCAAGAAATTGTTTAGCCTCTTAATTAATTGGATCCTGAATCCCCTGCAGTTTCAATTTTCAATCGATCTCCACCATAGTATACAAATCGAATCATGGCTACTTTTAATCAACCTGCATGGAGAGAAAGAATGCCACTCAACCTAGATTCTCCATTGCATGACTTACCTAAGCACCCAGAAAAGTTATTACCAAAATTTGATCCTGGAAAAGGTGTTTGTGTTGAAGATCACTTACATAGTTTTTATTTGGCGTTAAATCTTTTAAATGTTGAACATGAATATGTTGTTTGCAGAATTTTTAAGTATACTTTTGAACCTAAATCATCATCATGGTAATTTAGTTTGAAATCTTATTCAGTAATAATTTGGGATGGTTTTGAAAAGGATTTCTTAGGTAAATTTGGTAACCAGAAAACTGTAGCCACTCTCATGAAATAATTACTGTCTATGAGGATGGGAAATAAAGAAAAGGTCCAAGACTTTAATCATAGATTCACCACTTTTTGAATAGCTTTAGTGCTGCAACAAAAAAAGCTGAAGAGTCTCTAGTAGAATATTATACTAGAACACTTTATATATTGATAGAAATGTTTGTAAAAAGGACTGGTAAAGTTACATTGGTAGAAAAATATGAAGAGGCCAAGAAAATAGAGGAAAATATGGATAGTATAGAAAGGAATACTCTAGAATCTGAGTTGAAATGCACCACAAAAAAAAAATCCTTTGCTATTAACTAAGCCCAAACAATAACACTCTAGTGAGCTTGAAAATGTAGTGGAAATGGTGCATAAGTTGTCAAACAAGGTAGTGGACTTGGAAAAGGATAAGGGAGTTAGTTCTTATAGAAAGCCATTTAACCCTCATTATAAGAAAAGGGAAGAGAGTGAACAGCCCTAGCCACCTGTACATAATTCTATTGTTTTAAACTTTAATGAAGTGGGCATGGAACACTTTTGTACTTTTCACAAATAACATCATTCTGAAAAAAGCTGTCCACAATGGATTAATTCAATGACTCTGGTTATGAATTATTTGTTAGATACCCAGCTAAAATATCCTGAAGAAGAGAAAGCCCAAACTAATAAGCAAGAACAAACAAAAGAGGAAAAAACTATGGTATTATGGGATTGGATACCTACTTTGGAGCTTAGTGAAGAGGAACCTACTAAGGAAATTCAAGTGTCATCAGTTAATGTCACGACTAGAAGTAAAGGCCCAGTAGTGGATGAAAGTTTGTTACTGCCTAAAATAAAGAAGTTTAAAGAAAACATGAAGAAACTTCTCCATACTACTCAAACAACACCTAATCCTAATCCACTAAATATAAAAGAGACAATCCCAGTAGTTAACAAGTCAATGAGACAACAATTAATAAAACCATGGAAACTTTGGAAAATAAAATAAAGACTACTAAAGAATAGGGCGTGGGATATGATATCGTAGAAGACATTAAGAAAACAAAGGAAAACATCTCTTTATTTGAATTATGTAATTTTCCTTAGCAAAGGAAGAAACTTATAGAAGCTTTTAACCCACAGCCCAGTAGTGTCCTAGAAGCTATTGAATCTAATGATGAAGTAAATGAAGCAAGGATTGGAGGAAAATATAGATCTCAGACTTTACCTTTTCTACTATCATTTGAAATTTTTAATCATAATGTGCATAACTGTTTGATAGATTTTAGGGATTCATCAAATGTCATGCCACTGTCAATTTGTAAAAGTATTAATGGCCAACCCATATCATCTCCCTCTTAGATAAATCAACTAGACAGATCTATTGTTAGAGTCATAGGGGAAATGGAAGATGTTTTGATTCAATTATATGTAGAACCTAGAGTTTGTCAATTAATAAGTATCATTGTGGTTTATATACGAGAAGCATGTGGATTAATATTAAGTAGGGACTGATCAACAAAACTAAATGGTTAGTTTGCAACTGACTTCTCTCACATGTGGCTACGATACAAGAATAGTCGAAACCAAATTAAAATACCGAGGGAACCACATATGAAATATAATTTCACTCAGTTAGAAGGGAAGAATGAACCTATGAACTTCTCATCTTCAGTTTTGGGAAATCATTTTTTAGATCTTGAACTAGGAAACTATCAAGACAAACAAGTCAAACATGAATTAGACACATAGTCTAATCTCCTTCAATTCTCATGGGATGATGATATTGATTGCAATATAATAGATTTAGAAGATAGGTTTTGGATTCTATATTTTGATGTAGAATGCACAAATGACACTGCTGAGTATAAATCTACAAGTCTTAAAAGGGCTATTGAGTTAAATGTAAGAGATCTGAAAATTTTTGGTAATCATAGAGAAAATCCTTTTCAGCAACAACTTAGAGAAACACAGCCTAAACTGGAGCCGTTTATCCAAAAGGAGTTGAGGAAGCTTGGTTTTGTTCTCAAGTAGTATTTTACCTAGGATCTAGAAACCCTTGTACATAACTAAAATTGTTTTTATTGATTTTGTTTTCCAGTTTATTTATTTTCCTATTTGTTTCACCTTATTCCATAGCCTTAGTTTGTTTTCTTTTAATAAGCTAGCTCAATTTGTTGGTGCTTGGAAGTATAGGCATCTAATTAAACTAGAAATATTTGGATGTTAGGAATTGCTTAAGGGAAAGAGAAAATGGAAAAGTTTGATAATAATAAGATTCTTTAACTATTGACAGATGATGGAAAGGGAAGATAGTCTTCAAGCTCACATTTGAATCATTATAACCCTTGTGAAATAACCAAGACTCATGAGTTCTGGAGTACTACCTTGGGGTTTCATCCATTCTCACATTAATACCCATCCCAGGAAGCATATCATGATGGACCCATGGAAAGGAAGGAGGTCTGATGGATGTATGGTATTCAAAATGATCCCATCGTTACAAATCAAAAAGGCCAAAAGTCTTAGATTGAAAAGGAAATTTTATGAAATATTCAATATTCAATTAAATAAATGATGCCGACGAAATAAATCATCAGACGAAAAGGGATGTTAAAATAACAAATATCAGCAAGGTTCTTCTCTATCTGTGAGCACGTTAAGCAAAAAAAATTGTCAACACACAAAAGGACATTGTGGATGGAAGAACTTGTACCAAATTATCAAAGTAAGAACCAATCAAGGAAGACTCAGAAGAAATTTTCAGTCACGAAGGAAGCATCAAAATAATGCTAATAGCATCGAAATGAGGAACAAACTAATACATTTTTCTTACTCTGTTATGATCCTGTGGAGTCTTATCTTATGGAAACTTAAAGACATGGGGTAAAATGAACTTCATACTTTGGCCCCAAGAGAGTTATCAAGACACTAAACTTTTGGTTACTCTACTCCCATAGAAATGGTATCAAATGTGATGATTGAAAGTTGCATCCCTGAATACATCTGGTTTACATAATTCTTGGGAAATATACTTTAAGTAATCATTGAACATTCATAGTAAAGTATAATATGGAAATATTGTTTTTCAAGGAAGTTTTTTTAGAGATTTATGTTCACCATCTAGTCTCTAATTGTTGCTGCTGCAACTACTTTCCTAATGTGGAAATTGAACCCAGGTTTTAGAACAATTACACTCACAACAATTTCCAATTACAGATGCAAATTACTCACAAAAGGAGACTAAATATGTAGCAGAACACTAATCTGTATTGAATAAGTGTACAATAGCCAACCCTATGAATTCATAGGCTGCCACAATAAATAATTACATGATAGATTCGAATGCATAAGGATTCCATTCGAATTTGGTCAAAAGCAGGCTTACTAAATCTAAGCAAATCCCCCATAGGTGCATAAAGCAGTTTCAAAAACTGTCTAGGAGCTCACGAATTAGAAAAATCAATTAGGAAAGCTAATAGGTGGTGGAAGGACAAATTATACATGCTTTTCATAGGAGAAAAGAGTGGAGGATGATGAGGACAAAAAACAAGTTAACTTCACCTAGTCAAACTTTCCCAATTGCCTTAAAACTTAGAAAAAGCAGGCAATAAAGAAGAAAAAGTAGACATGTGCTAGGGAGGCCAGGAATAAAGTAGATTTGATTCCAAGAGGTTTCCCAAGTGCTCCATGACTCAAATTTAGCAAGTTTGACCACTATGGATGTGTGGAGGACAACTTGCATAAGGTGGAATATGGAAACTAGGCAAATAAGACAAAAATTGGATTAATTAATGTCTAAGGTAGCTAACTATGGGTTGATTATTCTAACACCTAAAATTTTTACATTTTACGACCCCTCTTTCCATTTTTTTAATTTTTACACTTATTGGCCAGCTCAGTTAAGCCCTCCCTGCAGACTTAAGCTTTCCTAGAATCTCGAGCAGAAGGTTTTTTCCCTAAGCCTGACGTGTTATTTTGGTGAAAAATACTTAGGCGTGACCTTGGAAACAAGCCTTACAAGAAAATTCACTTTTGATTTAAGATCAAGTACTGAGAATCACTTTGACCTAGATCAATGGTCGAGAAAAGTGGGAGTAGAAAAGCGAATGAAAAAGGATTAAAGTTAACCTTTGAAAAAATTTGAAACCCACATCACGGTTTCTGAAGTTCGTGATCTACATATAGACGAATAGGGATGAATCCACAAAGATCCAATGACCATGAAATGGTGAGAGCCGAAGGGAGGAATCAGAAAAGCAAGTTTTTATTATGAAAAAAGTTGCAAATACGCCTATTGCATTCCGCAGATCAAGATCCAATGGTCTAGAAGGATTCCATGTAGATCAATGATTCAGGGAAAAGCAGAAGTGGCACAAGTAAATTTTAACCTGAAATTCGAAAGACACGTGCTTGTTATTTGACGACACCATTTTTTTTTGCCGTTGGTGGGAAGTCATCGGTTATTTGACACCATTTTATAGCCTATCATCATAAATTGGGCAATTTTTAATTGAATTAACCGTCAAAATTTCGATGATGAGACATCGAATAACCAATGGATATCACTTCAATTCGACACTTGGATCCATCGTTTCTATTAACTCTTTATCGAATGTCGTGACCTAGGCATCAAAATTTTGACAGCCTATAGATAGCCAATGAGTCAAAATTCCGGCAGCTTGAGGATGTTTTTAAAAAAAAGGAATTTAATTGAGCCTTCTACATTTTTCTTGGTTTCATCTTCAACTTCAATTCTTTCCCTTTTTACCAAATAAGAAATACAACTTTCAACTGTCATTCACTAATGAGGAATGAATTGGTTTGTAGCATGCCAATAGTTTTTTGTCAGCGACCACACAAAAAGAAACATAAAACAGTTGGCAGCATATTCACATCCATTGCAGTTAATTTGATCCCAAACTTTGTACTATTATATTTCTATCTATTCTATCAGAAATCAATTTATAGGGACATTCTATCATAAATCAATTGGAAGGTGTCAATAAAACATCATACTTGCATGTTTTCTTTAATATTTTCCAGCCATTACTCCATGGTGAAGCTACAGTAGTACATAGTGTCAACTTGAGAGATGGTAAAACCTTCTCAAATTTATGTTGTAATTCATGAGCTTCTACAGTGTTTCAGTTTATATACCTTTTTGGATGCAGCTCATTAGATGTCGAAACCCTAACAAATGGTACCAACGAAGGACTAAAAATAAAATAGGAAAGGAACCCTACACGAACGCTGGTAAAAAAAATTTGAAAGAATCTACTTTCACCAAAAACGCAAGTCTCCTGGGTTCAATGTTTCTACTCTCACCAAAAAAAAACAAAGGAATTCTTGTTTAAATGGTTTCCAGGGAATTTTAAAATATTTCCAGATCAAACACATCAATAAAAAGCTAATTTCTCTTCTTTGGGCGATTTCTATAAGTTTGAGACCACACTCAGTTCAAATAATTGGTTCTCTGGTTTTCTTTACAGGCTATTTGCATGCTTTCCTTCACATATGGTTATAAAGATATTTAAACGTTGATTCTCCAACACCATCAACAAAGAAGGGAACAAAATGTATCAAGAAAACACAAGATTAACACGCAGATAGTTCCAAGTTATCCATCAATGCCAAAACAACATAGTGCACAGTGTCTCTACATTTTCAATTGAATATAGTTTCCAAATATGACGTAAACAGAAAAAAAAAATCAAAGCCACTTAAATTCCAAAAATATCATTTATTCTAGAACATTTAATTTTCCAAAGAACTTTCAGTTATATAAAATTCCAAAAATATCATTGATTCTAGAACATTTAAACAACCTGCAGGTGTAATTTTTTTATATATACAGTTTCTATTTGCAGATACAGAGTTTACACAACATATACTGGAAGATTTTCTTTCTTCCCCTTTTCCCCCAATAAAACTTCCCTCAAAAATGAAAATACCCCCATTAAAACCAAGCATCCCTTCCCAAAAACAAGGAAAACTACCCTAACTATTTTATTTTTGTTTCAACGGTTTGGAAAATGTTCAAATGTATCAAAATAAAACAACCCAGGTATTTAAGATAGTGAACAAATGTTCTTCTAAATATTCTGGGGGGGGTGACGGGCGATACCAAGGACATCATATTTTTTAACTCCCCCAACACTCTTCTTCTAATCTAATCATGCATCTTAGCTTAATGAATAAAACATAGAGATGGATCACCCTACCTGCATAGAAGAACTAGCTCAGTGTCTCTTAAGAAAATTGCATAAACAACGATTTACTCTTTGAACTAAGGAAAAAATGTTGCACTCATATATCCTATGGGGAATGAGCATAAGGATACAAACAAATGAGGTAGCACAAATGATGAAAAGAAAAGGTGGATTGAAAATAGCAGCTGGTGGATATTGATAAACATAAGCCAATACTTGATGGTTCCATAACTTGCCTGATGGCTCTAAATATTTTGCAAAAACAAGGGTTTACTACTAAGTAATGCAGATCACTACACTCTAATGTATAAAGAAGAGAAAAATTGCAGAAGGATACCAACAAAAGAGAGTGCAATTGAATGCAAAATTCATACTATGAATACCAACTGATGGAGCATAGGGGATGACTCCTATCCAGAGAATAGGATGGTTAGCGGTTCTTGTGCATACAAGTCCCTTTCCAGCTACAGGAGGGAGAGGCTATCAAAAATATGGATCCATCAATTTTTCCATGACAATTTGAATTAATAAAGAAAAGGGGGTTTCTCATAGGAATGCCACAGACCATGCTTTCCAAAGAATGTAACAAATCATATCATCTAATTAGTGATCATATTGGTATTTATGATATAGAAAAAAAGAATAGGAAGATGCCATCATCATATTGAACTTACAAATAACTTGGTGTGGGAGGTGGAAGTTTTCTTTGAAAGGAAAAGGAAAAAATAAAAAGCATGACACTTAATCTCACACATCTAATTAGATTTACTGATAATAGCTACAATGCGACAACTTTAGCATTCTATTCAAAACCTTGCATTCAAATTGAAAGTCACTAAAGAGTCCTTAGAGATTTGTAAGCATCTGAGCAACTATTAGGAAAGTTCCCACCATCAAATTTGGAGGTGTATAGATAGATCCTGATTTTCACTCAAACCAGTAAAGAATGAATGCCAAGAACCAGTGTGCATCACACTGTTAGTAAAATAAATTAAGGATAATCTCTACAATCATATGAACACGTGTAACAATAAATAAATAAATGAAATGATAGGAATAGCCCACCAATATTCACTTAACATTAGAACTAAATTACACAGCACCACAATGTGATAACAGGTGATGGAAAATATTATAGTGGCACCGACTTGCAGGTAAAGGTTAGTCTAGCTTGTCATTTCTAATCATCATTCATCTTAGGATATTGTATGTTCTAGAAACCAAATATTATTCCTTGGTTTTAGCTGCATCCATTTTGTGTACATCAATTTATTTAAGTAGCAACTGCTTTCTCTCAGTTGAATACACAACTTTGTAAACTGCTAGAATTGATGGAAACACCCTCATTTCGGCCCATTTTTATTTGTTTACCTGAATATTTGTTTTTGTAAGTATGGTTTCCTTGTGAATAATACATTTTGGAAAAAACATATACATTATGGACAAAGAAATATATGTGAAGAAGAGCAAGAGAGACCCATATTTGATGGCCTTGGCTTTGACACAAATAGAAGACAAACATAAATACAACAAATAAAAGAATAAAACAAGGAAAGAACAAATGAAATTAAAATACCTGAAGCACTGAAAAAATGAAATTAAAATACTATTTGCATAGAATGAAAAACTAAATTTCACAATAAATGAGCTTCAAATGATTCTAACAATGATGTTTCACATGTTTATATGTGTCATCACAAGTAGGGAAGATAATCATGAGCCCATTCTATAGTTAATCTCAGACAAAAGGAAATATTGTAACCTTCAACTGTACTGATATAACCATTAAAGAGAGCTCTTGTACTGATAAAACATTAACTTTGATATTTACTATTTCCCTTATTAAAGAGAACTTGAAACCATCAATATGCTATTAACAAAAACTGTCCAAACAAATTATACTTTGCATTGAATCCATTTGTTGGAGGCACTAGTCGGTGAGCTAACTAGACTAGTTAGTTGACTAATTAGAGATTAGGTTGGCCTCCAAAGGTCATGTCGGTTGACTAAACTGACAAGTAGTTATTCATAACCGTTTTGTAAATCATATATAATAGGATTTTGAGCCAGAGACGAACTTGGTTTGGTTTGATGTTTGTATGAAACCTTATGTGTTTCATGTAATATAAAGCTGTTATTCTACCTACTATCTTATCCCTTTCCTCTATTATGATTATATGAGTCTATATGTGTATCATTCATAACTTAGTGATCTGAGTGATTACAACATTGGTTCCATTGTCGGTAGTACACGTAGGGACGGAATGAACATTAGCATATGTTCTCAGAGCAAGAGATTAAATACTAGTGGGAGCGTAAGATCACAAACTACTTGCATAATTACACTAGAAGAAACAAGCTAACTATTTCATAGGAGAAGGAGAAATTATTCACTGAAATGCATGAAAATTTTGTAGAGTCGGTGACTCAGTTTCTGAAGAAATTACTGGATGAAAAAGCTAGTAGACACTAAAGAACAAGAGTTTATCTAGAAACTGATAAGAGGAGGATGGACAAACTCGTCAAAGTGGTTTGAGAAAATCACAGACAAGTTATGCCAGGAATGGGCCATGGAAGAGAGATTTTCAGTCGAAACTATTGAAAAAGGTTTTATACCGACTTTACCGAGCAATTCCTTTGCTCACTACTGATCCTTTTCTATAGATTCCTAATCGATAGAGGAGTAGGGAATATTGTCGAACCTCATCTATCACTGATCAAACTGCCACCGAATACTAACTGGGAGGAGAAGCAAAATGCGTGGTAGAAGTTCATTGCCGAAAGGGAGTGGGAGTACTTCTTGAACAAATAAACAGAACTATCCAGGATTACTAAAGTGTCAGGTAGGCTGTGGCGGGGTGGATTAGAAGGATTCTAGTTAACATTAGAAAGAACCACTAGTAATGAAAATTTGATAAAAGAAATAAATAATTTAAACAATGAATCATAAAAACACTTCGGATTTGCAGAAAATAGAAAGAGATAAGAGGAAAAAGAGAAGGGAGGAGTGAAGAGAGCAGGCCATCGTCCTGCAAAGAAGAATGAATACCAGGGTGACTGAACATGAAACACATCCACCGGAGTTGGGTCATGACCAATAGAAAGAAGGCGTAGATGGAGAAGAAGTGTCACTGATGGAAGAATATCTGTGGATTGAGAAGCGTGAAGCTCTCCATATTGAGATACCCCAGGAAGTAATACCTCTATCTCTAGTTAATTCGAACCTGATTTCCCATGTGTAGACCATTGTCAAAGAGTACCTAAGCCTACGAGTTGGTGAGTTCTATGTATGGAGTCGACTTGACGACAAAGGAAATGAATTCAACCATTTGGTAATTCATCGAACCGAGTAAGGAAATTGGGTGACATTCCAAGCTTACCCATCCAACTAAAGTATCAACCTACTCTTCCCATGCAATGAAGGAGAACCCCCCTTCCAGAAACAACTTTAGGAAACACAAAACCGTCAGATCCATGTAGGAGAATATATGAGCTACAAAAATTATCTTGGAATTCAATAGAAGAAGTCGAGTTGATTCGACTACTTGTTGAGGAGAAATTGACAAATACAAATTCAAAGGGAACGAAAGTTCCGGTGAAACAAGCTGTGACCAACACAAAGCTGCGAAGAATATCCCACCACCACCTGAAGCATATGCCAAGAACGAAGACATGGGGAATGACACAGCACACATCCCCCTCTATGAGGGTGATGGGGATCCCATACGACACTGGTTTGTCTATGAATCGATGTGGGAGGCTAATGCTGTAACTGGTGAAGACAGACAGATGACGCAGTTTGTTGGTGCCTTATAAAAGAGGGAACTAACTTGGTATATGACATATACTGAGAAGATAGTTAACACGACCAAGGAAGAAATTAAACAACAGTTCCTATCCTTCTTCAAAACACCAGATGCAAACCATCTGGTAGAAAAAAAGTTGAAAACAACTGTTCAGAAACCCGCAAAAACCGTTCGTGACTATGAAAAGCGATGGAAGGAACTATTTAGACAATTAGACTATAACATTGATGAACAATTTTTAATTCAATGGTTTCTTACAAGACTTGTACAAAAGATCCAAATACATATCGGTCTGGACACATTCAAATCATATGAATAAGCACTGATGAAAGCACTATAGGTCAAGATGAATGATGACTATCCTGCACATCCTGTCGACAATCTCATAGAGGAGAAGTTGGAGATCATGCAAAAATAATTAAGAGAAGTAAACCTCAAAGATCAGGACATTTGGTGCACAACTTTCTCAACGGCTGGACATACCAAAGACAACTGTCGATAAGAAGCAAATTGACAGGATGTCTATTTTGTTCAAATAAAATGCTTCTGTGACATTTTCAAAGAACATGGGTCACACATGACGAAGGACTGCCCTTACAATATGAAAAATGGAAAAGATTCTAGGTGTGCGATCTGTGAGGTAAAAATTCATGCGACAACCGACTGCCATTTGAACCTAAAGAATCAAAAAAATTATCATGTATTCTACCAGATGAATGTTGTTGAATAGAGAAATGATAATATTCCGAGGAACAATGAACAGAATGAACAAAGTAACGAACTCTATGAAGGTTGAAGATACGAGCACCTGTATGACAATCATTGTGGAGGATTTGGGGGTCGATGCTGATTCAATGGAAATCAGGACAACATACCACGACGACCCATTCATTATTTTACATGCTATAAAGAAGGCCATCGATACATAGACTGTCCATATAAATATCGGACTGAGCTAGAATTTTGTACTAGTTGTGGAGTGGGCGATCACTGACTAGAGGATTGTCCTACTATACTTGATAAAATTAATAAGAATAAAAATGTTAATGTCTTTTTGTGTGTTAATAAATGTGATATAACCCATACAAAGAATTTAAATGTAGTCACTACACAAGAAACAAAGACTGGAAATGACAATCCACGCGTAAGTAAAATAAAAAAAAATATGATTATCCTAACCCCATGAAGCAAAAACAATTGTACAATGATGCATCAAAAATTTTCCAAGAATTCACCCGACAAGAAGAAATCAATAATAGTCAACAAGATGTCTCACAAAAGGTACTTAACTTAATACATAACGACAAAGCAGTAGCATAAGGCTATCTTGATGGAGTCCATCTTTGCCACTGGTGCAAAGGTTTCATTCTAGTCAATACCATATACCTATGAGTAGACCTTTGCTACCAATCTGGCCTTATATTTGAAAGGTGAACCATCAGTAGCAAACTTAGTTTTGAAAACCCACTTACATTGAACTAGCTTCTTCCCTGGGGGAAGATCAACCAATTCCTAGGTGTTGTTCTTCTAGAGTGAGCTGAATTCTTCTTTCATGGTTGTTTTCCATCTTGGATCATGTGCTGCATCTTCATATGTCTGTGGGTCTGATTCAACCATTAGATAGCATTTCTCTGCAAACAAAGGATCTTTCATACACAAGGCACTCTCAAATTGAGATCTAGTACTCCTAGGATCACTAGGATTTCCATATAGTTCCGCAGCTACATGAATGGTCTTTGCTGCCCATTTTGGTCTTGTAGGACTGTCACGATCTGCAATTAAATCATCATTATCAGACATATCAGATAATGTTCTTCAAACAACGAAATAATATTTAAGCATAGTTGTTTCTTAATAAACAATTAAGTAAGGATAAACATTTGAAGAACTATAAATAAATATTTGTATATAAAGAAATGCTCGACCATAGATACTTTCTCCTCGATTGTAATATACTTTTTTAATTTTTAAACTAGTTCTAAAATGTTAAATTGAAGGAAACGGGCTGCTACTAATAGCACTCGATTTTGAATCGGGGGTTGATTTTAAGGCCTTTGTTTGAAAGAGTATCGGTGGTCATGGCCATGATTTCAAACAAATTGTAACTTTAACCCCCAAAAAGGGGTCACACTAAGAGAACGATTTTTGATTCAAAGGTTGAATTTGAGGTTTTTGTTTTCAACTTTACAAGGAATCAAGGTCATGGTGGAAAAAATTGTAATTTTAACCTTGAAATAAAAATGTGTGCTATCAATGGTACCATTTTTTTATTCAAGGGTTGGTTTTCATATTCTTGAGTAAAAAATATGGGTTTTTATAACTAGAGTTATCGTTTTGAGGTCATAGTTCTCATCAAGTTGATAGCTATGCTTCTAGTGATCTCTTTTAAAATCGTGCCTTCCAACTATCGTCAATCCACAAGCCCACTAATTGCCACATGTCATGTCTAGGTTTGGGAAGTATGGACATTGTATTCAAATAGTATGGAGGAGTAGAGTGGGTGAATATGTCTTTCCTTCTTGTCCCATGTCTTTACACATGTCATGTTTTTGGTTGCCAAAGTATTGAAATCCATATATTCGCATAAGATGGATGAGTGTAGTGAGTAGAAATATCCTTCCTTCCTACCTTTTGGGATTAGTGCAACACCTTAAATAATAGATGGGGTTGTGTAGCAAACTTTAGAAAATGGAGAAGGGGGAGGACAAGCCTAAGTATGGAAGGTGGAGTCAAAGAGTGAAAAAGGTGATAAATGCATGATAGAAAATGGAAATGATAGTAACATGGTAGAAAGCAAGGTAAGGAGGTGGAGAAGTTTGTAGAGGAGGCTCACTCTTCCTTGGAAAAGGAAGAATAAGGAGAAATGGGGTCGGTATGATAGCAATGATAAGGAAGGGTTGGACTCTTCCTTCAGAAAGAAAGGATAAGGAGGAATGGGGTGGGTATGATAGCAAGGATAAGGAAGGGGTGCAAAAATGGGAAGGAAAGATGGAAAAGAAGTGTAATGGAGTGGGGTAATAAGATTAAGATAAAAGCTTCTTTTCAAACTATACCATAAACTCTGTTTTATAGGTTTCTAAACAAAATTTACATTATTTTTATGGGTTTATATTTATATGAGGTTTTAGAAAAAAACGTTTGTGATATCTCATGCATAAGAGTTACTATTTTCATTCCATAAAATGTTGGATAATGTTGAAACAAAAATATTTAAAATGAATGGATGGACATTTCCATGTCATTAAAACATTATTTTTTAGCATCCACTTTACATTAAGATGAAAACTTATCACCCCATATGTGATTATGTAAAGAAGGAAAGCTGCATTACGGAGCCCAAATCCAAATTATTAAATGTTTTATGGGATTTCATGATTAACTTTACATTAAGATGAAAACTTATCACCCCATGTGAAATTATGTAAAGAAGGAAAGCTACATTACTGAGCCCAAATCCAAATTATTAAATGCTTTATGGGATTTCATGATCAACATGTGAGCATCACCTTATGCTCTTCAAATTTCAAGATGGGTGATTAGTTAAGAGAAATCTAGGTTCATATGGAGGTGAAACACGAATTGCCACACTTTCTAAGAAATAAGATTAAATAGTTTTTGGGTTTTGTAACGTGTGTTATAAATATTTAAATGATAAGTTTCTTCTATTATATATAGAAATGGAAAAGTAAAAATGCATCAAATTATATTGTTGAAAGACAAACAACAAACACAACCAATTAAACGATTATGTTATTAAGATATCCCACTTACTTGTAGCAGCTTATTAACATACCAATAATGATATATTGAAATTTATATATTATAGATAATTGTATATTGAACTTATATATTGGGAATCATCTACCCACATAAGAAAAGAAAAAAAAAAATTATAAAAGAATTTTTTATAAAAACAATACTTAAATTATAAATTATTTAAAAATAATACTATAAAGTGTTACTAATAATAATTTTTTTCAAGCGGTGGCAGGTGCGGGGATCTTACTGGATCTCGGAGGAAAAATAGAAAAAAAAATTTACTTGGGGGCTGGGTCACAAAACGAATAATGAAGTAGAATGGATGGCTCTCATGCAAGGTCTTGACCTCACAAACACGCTAACTATACCCAGGCTTATAGTATTCGGAGACTTGAGACAAGTGATCTACAAAATGATTCATGGTTATCCCACAGGATCCATAAATTGCAGAAGGTTGTATGATAGGATCACTTCCCATATCTCCAATCGAGTTGATTTTTTTCACATCCTTCGAGCAAACAATGGACTCGCAGACACTCTAGCTAATCAGGAGGGATTTCTTCCCCAAGGTTATATCAGTATAACTGAACTTGATATGGGAATTAAACCTATTCCCTAATGCACAAATGCTCTTCCCTTTTGATATTATGCATATCCTAAGTTCTAGTTCACCCCACCGCATGATTTATGGACAAAGGTTTGGCTATCATTTTGGGAACACATGGCCTCCCAGGTCCTCTAGGCATCCCTTCACCTTAACTCACCATCCTCTCAGGTTTAATTGTGGGCTCAATCGACACGCTTCTCATTAGCCACAGCAGAGTACCATGGCATCATCTAGAAGTTCCATCTTCCCTCTCGCCCTTCTTGATAGTCATTTGGGCGCAAGTCTTCACGTTGCTGCATTGGAGGAAACTCTGATAAACGACAGGTTTTCTATTGAATACGGTCCCCCCCTTCAGTTTGTTTTTTTGTAGGAATTTCCTTGTGAAGCTTTTCCTCAGTTAAGGGGATTCGTGAAAGAAATATTTGCTTTGACAGATTTCCTGAATTGCTACGGTTCTTGTCACTGCATCTTTGGCTCCCCTTGGCGATCAACTTCAGGCTCTGTTACGGATTTCCCCTTCGTGCAGCTTCTTTTGGAAGGTAATACCTTGACCCTCAGGTGTGAATGACTTGGCTAGGAAGAGGATGTGATAAGCACCATTTCTTGTCGAAGTTTAAGGGAAACTGAAAACCTTCGGCAAGAATTTCTCATCCTCAGGTTTTCTTTCTCTAATCTGTCCCCTCAAAGTCGGTGTTGTATTTTCTGTCATGGACAAGTCTCTATTTTGTCCAGACTGGTGCTCAATCAGCTATCAAGCCTGAGCATTCACAGTCATAATCTTGGTTTTGACCTACATCAAGTTCAGGAAATGGAACGTGCAGGGGATAATGAAGGGATTGCAGAATTAAAGGTGAACATTCGACCCCTATATGAAATGGTGACCATAGGGATAATGGATGCTAGAGAGATTGCTAAAGAGGTTAAAAACCTTGTTGATGTAGTGGGTTACACTTCTTACCAGATTAGTAATCATGATGCCAAAATTGACGATAATGAAATGAACCTGAAGGAAATAATGGGGAAAGTTGATCATATTCAGGAGGACTTGCAGCACCTGGTGCAGATGAACCAAGGAAGTCAAGTCCTTCAGAACCCTGCAGGTGCAATTCAAAATATGGAAGAGGAATAAATCATTCAGCCCGTGGGGCACCGAGGCAATCCTTGATGCGTCTTATTTCCGTCTATGTTTTTTGTGTCTTTCTTAATCAACAGTTTGTCGGAGTTTACACTTCGTGTGTAATTACTCAAAACATAAGAACCTTATGTGGCATATTAAGGTCTATCTTCTAGCCTAATTTTGTTTCTCTTTTCTCTGACCAGCAAGAACTCTTTGTAGTTGTTTCTTGTAATGAATGGCTGTGCACAGCCTGTTTAATATAAACCTTCTTTCAATTTCTGTTAAAAAAATAAAAAAATTTAACATTTTTGTAGGGAGAAGACCAACACAACGAATCAGCAATAGTCATTTTACTCATTTGTAATTGTCACATATAACTGGCACAACCATTGATAGGTCACAAGTGAGTTACTTTCTCAGGTTATTCTAGTTAAATAAATTCTCTTTCACAAATTGCTAGTTATCAATGCATCACTAGTGATCAATGCATCACCTAAGAGTTATCTTTTTATACATTAGCTACTAGTTATCCATCTATCAATTATTTTCAATATATATATATATTGTCTAATAATTATTTATTAAAATTGTGATAAAATCAATCTGAAAAAATACATTTATATCATACTAATACAATCTAAAAAAACATAAATTTTAAATCTAAGTGTTTATTTTCTATCATTACCAATTAATATCATAAACATAAATATAAATATAACTATACACACACAGAATTTAAAATTATTACACAACCCTATCAGTAAACAAATGGACGATGATTGATATATCACTCCATCAATAAAACCGATACCATTAGTCTCAATTTACCCGTAAGCTGTAACTGCCAAGCACACTCCACAATCAAATCCCAAACAGAAAGTCCTGGTTTCCGGCGATTTTTTCTAACACAGTTAATAACCGTAAATTCCCAAACAGAAAGTCCTCATTTCCGGCCATTTTTTCTAATACTGTTAATTACCATGGTATCCGGCCGGGCATCCGCTAGGGCATTAGGGCATGGCAGTGGTATTCAATTGTCCGTCTATAAAGGCTAATAAAAATTCTCGACTGCCGAGTGTTTATCTCCAGTATAGCGGCGGTAATTAGCAATTCTATTAAAGACTACTCGAAATCGGTGTGAGCTGCTTGTAGTTACGGTTGAGTTCCGATAAAAATGCAAGAAGATTCCGGATTCTCAGAAGTATTATGCTGTTTTCTCTAGAACTGTTAGCCCATTTTATCCAGCTTGGTTTTTTTCAGATCTTCGGGCTGTCGTTTACATAACAGATATTCTGGCTCTCAATATAGCTGCTAAAGCAATGGGGTTCTTCAACTCAGACGTATGCCTTACAGCATCTCCAAGCTGAAGCCCGTTAATTCCCAAACAGAAATCCCTCATTTCCGGCCATTTTTTCTAATACTGTTAATTACCATGGTATTCGGCCGGGCAAAGAATTCCCTCTATCCGCTAGGGCATTAGGGCATGGCGGTGGCATTCAATTGTCCGTCTATAAAGGCTAATAAATCTTCTCGACTGCCGAGTGTTTATCTCCAGTATAGCGGCGGTAATTAGCAATTCTATTAAAGACTAATCGAAATCGGTGTGAGCTGCTTGTAGTTACGGTTGAATTGCGATAAGAATGCAAGAAGATTCCGGATTCTCAGAAGTATTATGCTGTTTTCTCTAGAACTGTTAGCCCATTTTATCCAGCTTGTTTTTTTTCAGATCGTCCGGCTTTCGTTTACATAACAGATATTCTGGCTCTCAATATAGCTGCCAAAGCAATGGGGTTCTTCAACTCAGACGTATGCCTTACAGCATCTCCAAGCTGAAGCCCGTCTTTACAGGTAAATATATATATCCGTTTCCTTCTGGGTTACATATGGTATTTAATTATTTGATGTTATTATTCAGTATTTTTCAGTCTTTAGCTCCAGTAATTTTAATTTTGTCTCATTTTTTATTTTACAGTAATATCCATTTTTACAAAATTCCGTGTTGTTTTCGTTATATCTTGAAAATTTTCTCGGTTGTATTCATTAGTTTTTATAGATGAAATATATTTGTTTATATTTATATATATATTAAGCTCTGTAATTAATGAAAATATGAGAGAATTCTTTACACCTGTTTTTTTATTCCATTATTTTCCACCGTTTTTTTTTAAATTTAAATTCTGTAAATAAAACAATAGCAAATTCATTATATAATTTTTTTTAATGATTCGATGAAATAGAGTTTTTGTAATGTGATAATTATTACATTTCATTCAACCATGATGATTACAAGAGATAAGTGTTTATACAGTTATTGATCAACTCAATTAAAAAATTAGAAAAAACACTTTTTCACTTGTTTAAGTCTTTCTATGAAGTAGATCATGGCAGTTTTAACTCAGAGATTGTTTCTCATTCTCCAAAATTCAAAATCCAAAATCCAAAATCCAAGTGCGATGATCATGGACCATTTCCCGAATAGGTACATCGTGACAAAGCCTCCAAGGGTTAGTTCAATTGGTAAGACGTGCGCACACTCTCTCGGTTCGGGGAGAGGTCATGGGTTCGAGCCTTGAGTCCTTTGGGGTTAGGCCTTCTGTGAGGATGGCCGGCGGTTTACCATCTCTACCATCCACTAATGTGGGGAAGTATTGCTGGGTTTCCAGTGGATATTTCCATCTGAAGAAAAAAAAGGTACATCGTGACAAACTTTTAACGCAGAAACTCTCAGAATCGAAAATCTACATGTCATGATCCTCGTTAGGTAGATTAATATATAGTTTTAATTATAATAACATAATTTTAATATAAATATGGATATTGGAAAAATTTAGTTAAATATAGGAGTATACTTTTTATATATAATACTTTTAATTAAATATATAAAAATATATTATAATTGTATTTTCTCTTATATATATTATTTACAACTTAAATTACTATTTAAAAAACAAAATATACTAAGAAAGAAGATTTAGATATTAATAATTATTTTATTAAGAAAATAAAAAAATAACAACTATAATTATTATTAAAAAACAAAAATATTGTGAAAGATCACATTTAGTTATTAATAATTATTTTAATAAAATTATAAAATTATATTTAAAAAAATATAAATAGTTAAAAAATATAAAATTAAATATTATTCATAATTAAAATTTAATTTATTTTCAAATTTTAATTGCCTACACTATTTGAATTAAGCCCACACTTTTATTATAAAAATATATTTAAAAAACAATTAATAGTTAAAAAATATAAAATTAAATATTATTCATAATTAAAATTTAATTTATTTTCAAATTTTAATTTCCTACACTATTTGAATTAAGCCCACACAGAATATTAGACAAATTCGAAATTGTTCAGAATTTTCTTATGGTTAAAATTTTTCTTACATAAAAATGCAATACAACAAAATTATAATATTATACTTTTTAACCACGTTTTTAAATCTGAAATTGTTTCTCATTCTCATCAAAATCGAAAATCCATATGGGACGATCATTTCTCCATTAAGTTTTCGTCAAAATCTGAAATCCATGTGTGATAATGTTCTTTCCATTTGGTAGATCATGACATAGTTTCAATGATAGATTATTGGCATGTATATGTTTCACAGGTAGATCGAGAGGCGAGCTATGGTTGGGTTTTGGTTGTTTATTTTCTTTCTTTGTTATAAATGTGAAGGTTTATATTATTATATTAAAATAAAATGATAGATTATGAAAGTATCAAATAATTTGTGGTTGGTTATTGGAAAACTTAAGGACAAATTTACCAAATTTTTTTTTTAAACAATATTGGCATTCTTATACCAAAAATGTTATCTATAAAATTGAAATTTTCTTGGATATGACTATAATTTAAAACAAAAACTCGAGAAGGATCCAATTAGGAGACTTGTTCATCATATGAAACACTGATCAAGGGTGTTATCTCTTCACCCACATGTTGAGACTTATCCTCTACAATCTCTAAATTTGTGGTAGCCTTCATTAAGGCATTCAATTTAGCTTAGATGATGTTGTTTTGCTTCAAGCTCTTTTGTTATACTATGTATTTTATTGGTCTCCAACATCCATCGATTTCTTTCCTCTTTGGTATCCATCAACACCTTGGCTAAAAAAGTCTTGATTTGCCAGTATAAATCCCTTGTCTTGTAGTATTTAGTATCCTTTCCTTTGGATGTTCCTAAATTAGGAACCCAAAGCCCTATGTTTTCTTCAATTTCTTTTTGTTGTCTACACTCTTCCTCAATCTTTTATATCTAGCCCTATGTTCCTCCACTTTCCTATGAATTTGCATTGGGTTTGATGCTTGTAGAAGTCTTTCATATCCTCCACTTTCGTTAGACATCACATTTCACCTTACCCCCCTCCTCCCCTCCAAGCCCTTTGACCTTGGGATCCAGTAACCATGACTCATGATAAGATTCAAGAGAGGAGAAGAATCGTTGTGTGTGTGTGTGTTTTAATGCACTAGAATTCCGAAGAAATAACCAATGAATATGTATACAATGCATCGATAACACTTATTTGAATAAAACAATTGTTCCTGATCTTAAAAAGTGAAAATTACCTAGAAATTTTAGTGAACATGGTTATAAAGTTGCATTTCCCATTTTAAATGTATTCATGTAGCTACAATCCATATTGCTCATCCTATCTCTCATAGCACTAGACATGAAAAACCTAAGAATATACATATAATTAGTATGGCACTAGACCAAGGTCTCTTGCTAATTGATTATGTAGTGACAAATTATCTAAATGATGGTTATACCTATGTGGATCAGAAGGAGAGGCTCTGTTTCCACCTTACACACACCTGGGTCATGTGGCAGAAATCTTCAAGCCACTCGGTGTGTCCTTGGGGGCAAGTCTCGAGTCAAGGCTGTCACCTTGTTCTTGACTCCTCTGTTTAGGCTCAACTCCTAACGAAGCCATCGGGGGTAGACCGTATTAAGTTACTAATGCTAAATTACTTAGTAAGGTGATGTTGAACTAAATGAGTTACTTGGGAGTTTGAAATTTAACCATAAACAACCATAGATGACAAGATACAAAATGACGAAAGCACAATGTTGAGACACAATATAAATATATAGCAAGAAAAAAACCAGTGCCTTAAAATGGAGTAAAAAAGAAATCAGTATACTTGCATGTGCTTGGAGTGAATATTTTGCAATTGCCTCTTGGTACGTTTTAAGTTAATGTGAAAATATGAGTTGATTAAAATTAGGCGAAGGGGTGGACTTTAGATATACCCGAGAGTACTTGGAGTATGTCCAAAACGAAACCTTCATGACTACCCACAAGGAATATGTGGGCTGAATGGAGTCTCTGGGGCTATTGTTCATAATGCACCCGTTAGGGTGTGACAGAGATCAGCGCCCCAAGGTCACTTTTCAGAAGTTCCCGCTTCCTTTGGGTATTTTGCCACCGTAACGGTTTGATCTAGGTGTTGGATTTTCACCTGATGGTTTGTCAATTTGGGAGAGTGAATCCTAATTATACTAGTCACTCAAATGATTTTGATACAACTTGAATGATTGGAAGAACTGCAGTCAAGTTCAGAGCATACACAGCAGAGTCTTGTCAATTTTAGTAAATTTTGAGATGGATGTTCTTGTTAAAAAGAAAACCCTCCAGGAACCTCTTTCGGTCCAAGTGGACCTCAATCGGGGAATCAAGGAGGGGTTGAATTTATTATGGTTACTAAAAAAAATGATGATAGAAAATGAAACATAAAAAGATAAGCAAACCACAATTTTCTAATTAGACTACCACGAACCTTTCTTCACCTTTTGGCTCAAAAGGAGGCTCATGGGGTAAGTATTAAAGTTACTTTGAAACAAATAGAAATGGAATATGGAATTGATTTTAAATAAAATTATAATACCCTGCAGATTAATACTACGCTAGATTGAAAAAAGATGAACGAAAAGAAAAAATGACACGGACGCAAATCCCCCCAGGGGGGATGGGGAATGGGCTCGAAAGAGCCTATTCAAAATTATTTTTATTACCAACGGTTACAATATCAGAAAACTGATATGATTCCTCTTGATTCTTATACAGAATGAAACCAAGAGCTTACAAAGTGCAAAAATTAAAGATTTTAGTAAAAAAGGGAGACCCCTGGGGGGATTCAGAAGGCCCAAAAGTCACTTTCGAGCAGCAGCTCCTCCTCTTTTCTGTTATACCTGATAAAAACCAGAAAGCTTATTAGACTTAAATATTCCCAAAAGCACTCTGAAAGTACCTTCGGGTCAGCTTACTTTTAACCAAAAAAAGCTAAGTAAAAACTAGTTAAAAAAGGTAAAAAAGGAACCAAGGAAAGAAAGCTTTCCTTGGGATATTGGCTTGCCTTTTAGGTAGCCAATATGATGTGCACTGATTGCTAGATTTATCTTTTATAACAGAAAACAGAAATCTAATGCATGCAAGCTACAAATTCTCTATAAAATTCCATGCAAAAAGGACGATTTCCCTAAAGCTAGATCTAGAATGCTTATGAAACCTTTTAAGAACAAGATCTAGATTATGGGCTTTAAGAAGATAGATCTATGTTAAATTTAATTTAAGATGATAGATCTAAACAATATCAAAGCTATGAACAAAGTAACCGGGTAAAAGAATTGATTTTCAAGGAGGAAGAGGAGGAGAGAAATGCTGGTAGCCTTGAAGATCCACCGTGGAGCTTTTAGGTGGAATGTCGAGGGACTATGCATTTGGAAGGTTTTGGAGAGAGTGAAGAAGAAAACTAGATCAGCATCCTCTCCAATCTAGGAACCTGTAGCTCAACTGAAATAAAAAAACTTGCCGAAATACTTATGAGATCCGATTAGTACATACACAAAGATTCAAAATAACATGCATATAAGCTTATAGAACATGCTGAATCTAGATCTCTAAACATGCATCAAAGGAAAGAGATGGCCAATAAACTTATTGAAAAGCACCTTTCGTATCAAGATTATAATAAGCTTATTATCAATCTTAGCAATGAATCCACAAGCAATCAACAAATTATGAACACAGATACAGGTTACCTGAGTAAAAAATGGAAATGATCATCCACACATACAATGGCAAAACACCGTCTTGCCTCCAAATCTTCTCTTTATTTCAAATGAACAATAACAACAGTACAATAGCAGTAGCACCTTAATCCTAGTTCTAACTAGCTTGGAAGAGGAGGCTTATGCTTGGAAATATACAAAAACAAGGAGATCCAACCCAAGGGGGGCACAAATCCCAAGGAGATAGACCACTGTAGCTGAAGGAGAGTCCATCAATGCCTGATCTATGTCTAACTGGGCTAGATCTGAGTCTCACTGAGTGCAATTGTCAATCAGAGAGCTGATTTGACGGACACCTCAACCTGTTGATTGAAGCATCCACCAAAACTCATCTAGATGAGTAAACGTGTTAAGGAGATACGGAGGGAGAAATTCCCCATAAAGGATGCCGAAGATCAACTATGGATCTGATTTGATCACCTCCTTCAGTCAAGGATTTGTTAGATCCAGTCAATCTGGTTCAGATATGACTGATTTCAATCAAATCGGTTGAGAATCCACTGATCTATGATTCTGGATTTGCTCCATTATTCATCAATTTATTAATTAAAATAATCAATAATTGATTTTTGGGGATTTCTGACCTGAGTGATGGAAAATCACTCAAAACTAGGAAAAAGTGGGTCCATGGGTTTACATGGTGCTCTTAGCTTGAAAATGAGCACCTACATGACTGAAACTGATTATTTGGCCCACTTTTATTACAAAATCAAATTTTCCAATTAAACTATTAAAAAATAGCCTAATTTTAGGAAAAATTAAATTTTAATAAAAAACACTGAAAAAACTAAAAAATTGAAAAATTGAAAAAAACCTAGGGGGACTTAGACATGTTCATATGACTCGACCATGATGTATAGCATGTTTATACATTGACACATAGACTCTAATAACCTCAATAGGCCTAAATGCCAAGCCGACCACCCCAACTTTGGAGGTATGGAGTGAAAAACTCAGAAATTATGAGTCGTTTATTCAACAGCCAATAATAACCAAGGGAAAAAACACCCTGGGCTGATCGGATTGACAAATAAAATCTAAGAGACCGAGTCTTTTACAGACACTATCATGCTAGAACATTTATTACAACTCCCCCATGGGGTATGAACATGTGATATAGTACAACAAGCACTTCCTAGAAGTACTTCCAAAGGCCTTCTTAAGTCCAAACAAGTTATCCTTGTCCGGTTCACTAGGCTCACTTGATAAAAAAACCACTAAGTACAACTTAGGTGGTAACAGGCTCCATAATTTGGATATAGTAGAATACATAGTCCAAATGGTGGAACTTGTTCTTTTAGGTTTCAAATTCATATAATTGGTTTGAATTACAATGATCCATGAACATTACTTAGAAAATATAAATGGGCATTTGCACATATTCCAACTGAACTTACATGGTCAAAGTATTTGAAAATACAAAGTATGGTTTTAATACTAAATAAAATACCTTATTGGAGGCAAAATTTTCTACAATTGTCTCATGAAGACTGCTCTCTCTCTCTCTCTCTCTCTCTCTCTCTCTCTCTCTCTCTCTCTCTCTCTGTGAATTAGAAGGAGAGGCTATAAAATTTGAATAGCAATCCATGTGCAATCCACTAACAAGTTCAAATATTAATAAGTTTCTTTCTATGGAAGATCTATGTTAATAAGTCTATCAACCAAGGTCCGAAGAAGACTATTATTCTCTAGAATATCTACATGAAAATTACAAAGAAGGAAGAAAGGTTTGCAATTGCTACAATTTGATAGAGCACTTGATCACTGTAATACGTGTGTATGGTTTGTGGTGATTGAGCATGCTTTGTCAGTCAAAATTATTTAAAAGAATATCAATAAGTACAGTTTCCATCAATAAATTATCCATATCTATCAATAGTTTAAAGAATTTATAGTTTTGGAATTTATTATGGACATATATAGAAATTATACGTAAGTTCCTTAGTGGTCTAAAATACCTATAACTTCTTTATGTTAGAAATTATTAGTGTTTAAAATGGTTTCATTCAAGGATAAGTAAGCATAAATTCATGATACATCTAAATATAGATGGTGTAGCACCCCATTTTTTACCCCAACAGGTAATGATGTAAATATGTATATAATGATGAGATGACTAGAAGTCGGACATTAAAATGGTATAGTATGAACAAGATGGTGTAATTCTATACATTTTATGTTTAATATAAAAACTATGAATACTATAGACAAACAAGGGAGAAGTGATGGAGGGATATGATTCCATAAGAGGAGAAAATGAGAATGGGGATTAAGGGAGAGATGACCCTTATTCTTATTATTCCTTTTATCCTAATTTTTATAAATACCTTTTTATTAAAGTACATTAGCCATAAATTTGAGTAAATTATTCTAATCTTGGAAGTTGGGATTAGAAAGGAAACAACGAATTTCCCATGTATGCCACTTGGTTAGCTCTCAACATGCATACAAATTATTGAGAACTAGTTCATTTAATCATTATCCAACCATTCATTCATCTCATCATGATCTATCATCATTGAGCCATCGTTCAATACCAGATCCTAGAGATGCACTATAGAATTTCATAAAAATTACAGAGCTATAAGTGCTTGTTACCCTAGAATACTCGTGTTAAGAGAATTGAGTTCCCTTGGGAGAGAGATTTTCTTGTAGTTGAGTTCCATGGAGTCTTAACATGGAGATTCCTCAAATAATCTATCTTTCGAGGGACTGCTAACTCAAAGAAGGGGACACATTCCTTGGGCCATGTAGGTTGATGAGTGAGGAGTTCTAGTGGATTGGGGAAAATTTAAAGGGGTATATAGATATGATGGAACAATCAGGTGTTAAGAGATAAATAAATGGTTGTTAATATCAAGGTGAAGATGAAACGTCAGATCATTCTATGTTTAAAACATATTGTGACCATCAAATTACATATGATGCATACTAAAGCAACACACTTTACCTAAAGATACATTATACCAAGTTGACCATTACTAACTCCTACGTTTCTTAATATTCTAACACCCCCCTTAAGAAAAACTTGGGATTGGATTAAAGGATTTACAAAAGTGAAACTATAAGAGAAGGAAGGAGGAATTAGACCCTATCCCCCCTTAATGACAAATTCTTGAACTGCTAAGATAAATCAAAGTTTAGAAATTTTGTATTTTATAAGACACTTTCTAAACAAGAGCGCTTTGAGAATATGATTATGAATAACATTTCTAATGAAGTGCATATATATTTCAATTTGTATGTTGAACTAGATCTTTGGTGAGCTTGATGTAACTTTTATTGTCACACCAAAGGGTATTCATGTTCTACTTCTCAAATCTAAAATCTAAAAGGATATATCGAAGCCACAAGGCTTCCTGATTTGCATTAACCATGTCTGGACAATTTTCTTTGATTGAAGAAATAAAAATATCTTGTTGTTTCTTATAAACCTAAGTGGTAGGTCCATATCCAAGACTAAAAACATAACCTAAAGTAGACTTTCGATCATCAAGGTCACCAACCCATTTTGAATTCTTGAAACCAACTAAAAAAGGAGTATTGCCTGAAGTGTAATGAATCTCAAACTAAAGTATACCTCAGATATAATGAAGTATCATTTTTCCTTATTTCTAATGGATTTCACGGGATGTTTGCATATACTAGGAAATAAGACCACTAACAAAGGAAATATCGAGATGGGTATGAGTAAAATATAAGAGACTAAGCTTATGATACAAGGTGGCATCTATTTCAAGTGAAGTGCAAGTGGCAAAAAAAATGACTTCAAACTAGAAGGGAGATGGGGTTGGTTTACACTATCCCATGTCAAAAGAGATGAAGAAATTCATAAGAATACTTAGACTTTTAAATAAATATTGTTTCTTTGGTTGTAGGACTCGGGGGCCAAGAGAATAGTGCAAATGTACTAAGTCTATCATTTCAAATTTGTTATTAAGGATGGATTTCACATGGTTTAAAAGGTTATGGTCACAACCAGTAAGAATATTATCATAAACTTAAGGGACAAAGATGATTAAAATGATTTTCTACTTTCTTGATATAGTCATTGGGGTCAAAATTGCATCTATAAAAAACAATCTAAAGGAGAAAGGTATCCATTTTGGCATACCATCATTGAAGATATTGCTTAAGAACATATAGATATTTCTTAAGGAAATAGACAAGGTTTAGAGCCATTTTGAACATATCTAGGAAGTTGTCACATGTAAATTTCTTACTGTAAATCCCCATGATAGAAGGCGAACTTGACATCCATTTGATGGAACTCCCATTTATGTGAGGTAGTAAGGGAAACAACAAGGAAGATTTCATTTTGGCGATAGAGGATAAGGATTTTTGTAGTCAATTTCTTTAACGTGGGAAAACTCTTTGGCAAATAACCTTGACTTATGTCTTTCAACACTTCCATCATATGCATACTTATTTTGATATACCCATTTATATATGAAAATTTTTCTTACTTTTAGAAGAGGGACAAGATCCCAAGTATCATTAACCATTAGGGAACAAATTCCTAATCCATAGCTGCCTCCCAATCTGGATGGTTTGAAGTTTCTACATATGTCTCTAGATCACGATTCTTTAAAACTTGAGCCAAAAAAGAAGAGGCTCGTTGGAAATATGAACCTGTATGGAATTGATCTCTAGGATCATTAGGAATATCACTAGCTACTTCACAATGGCACATGTTCTATGGACCCATCAAGGAAGTGGTTGTGTTTGTGCAATTGGAGTAAAATGAGCAAGTTGAGTCGGATTTTCACTCTCATTATCATCATTAGAAACTGGAGTAGGAACATTATCAAGAATGTTGGGAGTAGAAGATGGCACATGAGCCAAATATGTCTCACAAAGAAGAGATAAGTCACAAACTTTGAATTAGGTTCTCGAGCTAAGATATTTTCATCAAATTTAACATCTCTTATGATAATTATGTCATTGTATTTTTGTTGAAGAAGTCTATAACCTTTTACTTATTTAGAATATCCGACAAATATGCATTGTTTACTCTCAGGCTACAATGCTTTCCGTTTTTAATCAGGAATATGAACCCATGCTTCACTACCAAACGCATGGAAGTGGTTGACATCTGGTTTAATGTTACCCCATGCTTCTTTCGATGTTACCTCTTTTAGAAACTTGGTGGGAGTGCAATTAACTATATAATAGCCATAATTAATGGCTTCAACCCAAAATTGAAAACTTAATACCTTAGCTTGAAGCATACAATTATCCATTTCTTTTAATGTGTGATTCGTGTGTGTTTCTTTCTATTAGCAACACCATTTTACTATGGTGTGTATCGAGTAGTATGTTGCATTTGAATTTCTTGTGCAATGAAATAAACAGTAAATTTGTTTTTTACATATTTGCCTCTATTATTTGTTAACTTCTTTATTTGATGTCTATATTGTTTCTGTACAAGGGCCTTGTAGGCCAAAAACTTGTGAAGAACTTTACTCTTAAGTTTTAAAAATAAACCCAAGTATGTTAAGGAAACTATAAATGAATGTTAAGAAATACTTGAAGCTAGAGAAAAAAGCAGAAGGAGGTAGTCCACACAAATCACTATGAACATGCTGCAAGGGGATGAGGCATGGCAAGAGGCATGATTTTCAAAATGCTCAATGATGTTTTCTGAGAAAACACCCCAAAAAAGGCCATCTCTATAAGAGATGAGAAGAAGTCTAGTCACCATTTTCCGATTAATTAGTTGTTGTAATGAAAACTAGTTTAAATGACTGAATGTGTTGTGCCAAAGTTTTCTTAAGTCATCGTTAAGAGCAATAAAAACTGAGGGAAAAGGAGGTGACCCAAAGTTGTTGGACATGTACGACGTAGTAATATGATTAACAATTTGAGTAGCTAGGACATACTTGGGACCTTTTAAATATGAGTTCATAATTTGGTAAGGTATAAACGTTGCAACCTTACTTTCATTAAAATGCATGATTTGATAGATTGAGAAAAAATTACAAGAAATTTTTGGAACACATAATACATCGTTGAACTAACCATCATCTAGTTAAACTACTCCGGATCCTACAACATTATGATATATCACCAAGAAATATTTATTTAGTTTTATAATTGTTTATAGTAAAAAAATGGCTTCATCCTTTATACTCAATAATACTAATGTTTACCAATGAGGGTGGTGGCCTTGATAGGGAGAGGAGTGTAACACCCCAAAACATGACTTATAACAAATCTCCTGATGCATATTCCCTTCTATGATATAATGGATCAATGGATTAATGGTTATACATATTATATTTTGTACATGGTATACTACTATATTTATTAAATCATTAGATTATCTATTTCCTAATTGTATACTCATTTGAATTTAAATTTGACTAGTTAGGACACACACGTTACCATCTCTCTTGCGTCTATCCTAACATAATATTATTCCTGACACTAAGGGAAATCTAGAAGTTTTCTTTTGTAAGCTAGTACTCATGAAGATTTGAACTATTGACCATATGCAAGGAGTGCCTTAACAACACATCTATACATAATCTATTCTACGCCCTATGGGAAAGGGAAATATACAATAAAAAATGGACTCTAATAAAATTTAAATTGTGAATTGGTGGTATTACCATTAGAGAATAGAAAAACTATTTGTTTTTCTTTATATAAGTTGAGTTGTTCTATTTTTCCTTTAATGTAAAATATGATGAATTAAGTACTTAAAACATTAGGTTAAATAATTTTATATAATTTTATTATGTCCATGCCATAAGATGTAATATTGATAACCATGAAGCCATGGCACATTATGGAAAAAATACTAACCTTAATAAACCAATTAGATTTTAACTCAATAAAAAACCAAGGTAAATCCGTTTTAATCTAAAATATGATGAATTAAATCCTTGGAATATATAATTTTACTATTTTATCTCTCTAGGGAATAAACTAAATGAGTAGTCTACTTCTTAGAAGTTTTGGACTTTTCAGTGATTTTTAATCGAAATCTAGTGATTTTTTTTTCCAAAATCTGAATTTTGAAGTATTCAAACAATGTTTTTAAATGCATAAATGGATTCATCATCCTCAAATACCCCTAGGGCACCCAGAACTAATCTAAAATTTCTACCATATTATGTTAAAAACAAATCGAAAAAACTCGTAAAAGATTAAAAACATCTAAATACCTATATAATCTAAAATTTCAATCATATTTGTTAAAAAAACTAAAATAAAAAACATCCAAATACCTATATAATTGATAGTATTAACATGAGTAAAGCCATTTTATATGATGTGCGAAATAGATACAAATTGCCTCCAACCTAATTTATTATATTATTCTTCAGATGTTATTTCACATTATATATTATCAATTATGTCCCCCACCTTGTACGCTAAAACCCAAAATATCTACTCACATTTTTGTCCCATTGTTATCGACATGCCAACATCTCCATAGAGAATAGAAATGCCATTGTATTTATTGTTAAATGTGTCCAATATTTGAAATGAAATTATTCTAACATAAATGAGGTACTATCTCATTCTACCATAACTACCGTGCCTATGTTTTCTATACATATACGTTCATGGTGATATGTGGATGTATTTTTTCCATTATGGTGTCACAAATCTGTATTGAGTGTGAGCGAGAACATGTCTATTTCATTCCTTAACAAAAATTGCCATCTTTTTGCCAATGCAACTTTTTTGCAAAACAATAATTGTTTTCAACTACCTACATAAATGTGATTCACTTTAAACAAAATTCCTTACATTATATTATTGAATGCATTCCCTATGTGGCCCCTCTCTTCTATAACACATTCTATGTTGGGTAAAACTTGATTTTTCAAACAAATAATTACATACATTCAAACCTGAGAATATTAAACTTTTTTTTCAAATTTTCAAACATTAATATATTAATTTCTTTTATAAAATACGTTAAAGAAGTAATACTTGTTGTTGTTGTTTAGAATTATCTTCTTTCTCCACATGTATATCATTAAATATGGATATTAAAGTAATTATGGTTTAATTTCATATTAAACATGTGTATCTATAAAAATAAAAAAATATATTAATCACTATATCATTTTTAACTAATTTTAAATGATAAATCTGAGAGATTCTAAGTTCAATGTTTTATGTTATTTTGAAGAAATTGACCAATAAATAACAAAAATAAAAGAATTTAAAAGCATCAATATAATACAATGGGTGCAACCATTATATTTTTATTACATACCAAAAGATGTGTATTGAAATTATGACCTAGTCAATGGTTTTATGTCTATAGTATTGTGTAATCCATAGTTTTGTAATAGTTTTATTATGTATTTATTTTCTTATATAATGTAAAATGGATTAACACTGTTATTTAAGTTTTAGTTTATAAGTATACTTGTACTTTGCATCTATTACTAAACCAATTCTTTAATAGTTGGGATTAGAAAAATGATGCAAAATGAACATACAAAAGTATTAAAAACACAAAAAGCTCATACATAATTCTTCCATCACAATACGTGAAATATTTAACTCTTCATTTGTGACAAGTTAAATATGAAAATGAAAATAATACATACAAAAACTAATGAAAAAACATGGTGAACTCCATACCATGGGCATAAAACCATTGACTGGGTCATAATCCTTACACGTAGGGAAAAGTAAAAATATAGATGGACACAATTTTCAATGAAATCCTTTTCACCATTCAAAATAAGATAACATGTAAAAATTGCCAGAAGTGTTCCCTTATTTTTCACTTTCAATTTCTTCTTAACACAAAAGTTCTTTTCCAAACTATTTTAGTAAATTTGTCTCAAAAAATATAACTTGTCGAATTATCTTCTCTAAGTCGTCTTTCCATTTTAGTGTATATATTTAAAATTTATGCACTAAAAGTCCAAAGACAACAACGAGGGGCCCCAATATATCAAAAAAAATTGTCCATAGGTAATTATCCTCTGTGTCTATCGCTTTTCTTGTGTCTAGTCAAGTCAGAATGTGTTTTCCTGATTCAAAGTATAGCGCTTGTAAAAAATCCCTTTGTTTCTTTCCTAAGTCATATTTTGGACATGTTTATCCCTTCCTAGGTTCCTTATTAGATGCTTTCTACATATATGAGATAAAGATAAACATACATGCTTGATTCTCTCTTTTTAGATGGTAAAATTATATTTCTAAAGATTCTTTATGCCTAAATGGCCATTTTGGGCATGCAAAATGGTTGAAGGGTCAAAAATTATATTTTCCCTTCTCAATTTCTCTCTAGCATACCATATGTGGGTCATATAGGTGGATACATTCCTTTGTCCTATAGATGAAGAAAAAGGTTTATTTGTATAAACAAAAACCATCGATTGGGTCAAGACTAGTGGTTTCGTAACTTAGACTTCTGGATGAGTTGTTGGAATTATTGAATTTTCCTTGATGACTATTTGTTGTATGAGGTTTTCTCCAATGTACTTTCCCTATCAATAAATATCGTAATTTTGTATTATTTTAAACATTGTTACCCTTTTAAATCTTAAAAACCCCTACTAGATTTTTTCTAGAATTAAAGCTCACATTTTCTAAAGAACTTGGATTAACTAGATTACCATTTTCTTCCCTTAATCAAACTAAGAATTCACCCTGAGTTTATTTTACTTTAATTATTTTCTTCACTTTAACCCTTTGAATTGTATGATTTGATACGACACCCTTAAGGGTTTTCTCTCTTATTCTCAAGGGATATTCACTTAGTGAAACCATGTCATAGCACCTTCGTTCATGGGATATTAAATAATACCCATAATTTAACTAAATATTGATAAATATTTACAAAAATTCTTTTTTTGGAGCCCCCTCTCAATAGATATTTCCAATTCAAAACCCCTATTTTTACAAAATATTCCTTAATTTTACTTGAAACCCCTTTTTATAACCCCCCAATACCTATAAACCACCCAAACCCTATTCCTTCCCTCCCAATACCTACAATATATTAAGCTTATTTTTCACAATAAAATACCCTCCTTTATGAATGAATCTGATAAGATCTTGCTAAAGAAGGTGAATCCCCCGTGCTTATTCTACACTCCAATATTAAAGGAGAACTATTTTTACTTGTTTTCTTCACTTTAACCCTTTGAATTGTTGGATTTGATAGGATACCCTTAACGGTTTTCTCTCTTATTCTATACTCCCCTATTAAAGGAGAACTATGAGAATCACTAATATAATGAAGTGTAAGAATTTGTATAATGATTGTCTACTGTCAAAATTTATCATTGTATTGCCTATTTAGAGAATTATTATAAGGAATTATCAAAATATTTCACATAATATAATTCATTAGGCCACTAATTTATAAAGTTATTTTATCTCATATTCATAATCAAATATGTTCTTTGATCTGTATAACTTATATAATAGAGGTGAAATAATATTAATAGTATGCTTGAGAGTAGTATGAATCCCACTTAAACTCCATACTTGAGAGTGCTCTAATCACTTTGATCTAGTGTCCAACTAAAACACTTCAAATTTGTCACTCTAGTGGAGAAGATTAGAGAATGAGTGTAAGGATTTGGAAAGTAACAAGTTTATCTGATTGGAGACACTTCATTCCTTTCTGAGAAAGGAAAGAGTAAAACACATGATATTTTTATAGGAGATGGAAGAAAATAGAGTATGTGGAATAAGAACTTCGGAGCTAGGGGGTAGACAGAAACATGATAACATATCTAATCAAGAGTGCGTCTACTATGGAAAGAAAGGATACAAGGAAAATCAATTCTTAATTTCATGGGGGATGATCATGGATGAGAAAGAGTAGAATTAAGACATTGGTAAATCTCATGAGTCTGGTAAAGATTTTGAATCCTCTTATTTCATTGTTGTGCATTATAATGTTCGCATAAATGAATCTTTTTTCTATACTTAATTTTCGTCTTGGAGAAATATTTGGCTTCTTGACACTGGTGTAGCCTCCCACATAACGTTTAGAAGTGTCTTATTTGAATAATTTAATGACAATTTAGATGATGTAGTATATTTTGTAGATAAATCCAACCTTAACCCAAGGGAATTGACACCATTAGGATCAATTTGTCTACATTTCCTAACTTTCTATTGTCTAGAGTTGTAAAGAAAATAACTATTTCTTGTGGAAATTTGATAGCAAGGCCATTTCATTTGCATAATAAATTGGAATGTTGAGATAAGAAGATATCCTCACAACTAATTCATGATGATTGGCTGGAAATATGAGAGTCATTTTAAGTTGAATCAGACATCTACAAGGACTCACAATTTTGCACAGTTCTCTCACAATGTTCAAGTTACATTGTATTCCAATATTTTGTGGCATTTTAGATATGGGCATATCAATTATGATAGTCTTCATTTATTGAAAAGAATGGTGTCTCTATTTTTCCCAAACTTCCAAAGAAGTTGAAAGAATGTGATGCTTGTATTTTTGGAAAACATAGTATGAATCCTTCCCATGATTCACATTCGAGAGCATGCAGAAAATTAGAGTTGACATACTCTCACTTGTGTGGCCCCATAATTGTTTCTTTTGCAAATTGTAATTAATATCTCTTAAATTTTATTGATGATTACACCAAGATGAATTAGTTTTTTTTATTGAAGTAAAAATATGAATCAATTTTTAAAATTTCATTTGTGAATTGAAAATGAAACACAATATCACATTGGCACTTTTCATAGAGATAATGGAAAATAATAAAGTTCTAATATAGTGATAATGGAAAATAATAAAGCTCTAATCAATCCAAAAACTATATTCATTAACATGGAGTTATGCATTAATCAACTATTTAATAAATCCATAGTAGAATTCTGTAGTAGAAAGAATGAGGACACTCTTGAATATGGCACACTTCAATTGTTAAATTGATGTTATGGGGTAATCTAGTTCTCTATGGATTCTATTTGCGAAACAAAATACCATCTCAGGCTCTTGAAAACAACACTCCATATGAAATTTCCTATGGATACATTATTTTTGCGATGTATCTAAGGGTCTATGGTTCCACATATTGTGCCTTAATTATAAAAAAACAAAGAAACAATATTGGTGCAACGATTCAAAAGTGCATCTTCTTAGGGTACTCAGACACTACCAGGGCATATTCCCTTTATGTTGAGGTAAATAAAAAATTATAATTTTGGAGATGTATTTTTTCTTAAAACGAATAAAAATGACAATACTATTCAGAGGAAGCTTGATCATCTAGATACATTTATCCAGGATTTGGTAAAGATATTCCACATATTTAAGGGGAAATCCCTATCTTATATTAATCTTTGGAAGCTCCTTTGCATCACCATATCCTCATCATGAACAATTTCTTTGCACTACATAAGTATAGGAGGTTCAATTCAGTCGTGTGATTGAGAGGATTAGAAGATTGAATCTTGAAGAGAATGAAGCACCACCAGCAGAGAAACCTAGACTCTCAAATAAAGTTCCAAAGTTGGTCACAAAGAAACTTGATAGTGCTCAATGTAATGAAGTTATAAACATAGGAATTAGAATTTTAAGAATACAAGAAGATTGTGAAGATGCAAACAATTCAAATTTAGGTAATATAAATGATATGGATGTTTGATACGACCATGGGATGAATTTATTTGCTAACCTTGAACCAAGATACTTTGAAAAAGTATGCAAAATAAATATGACACTTTCATAAAAAATGTGACTTGGAAGTTAGTGGATCCTCCATTTGGATCCCAACCAATTGGTTATAAGTGGGTATACAAGAACAACTACAAATAATATGGATCACTTAACAAACGNGGAAAATGGTTTTTCACAGAAAGAGGGACTTGACTATAAGGAGAATCCCCCCCCCCCTTCCCCCCATACAACAAAATGAGCTACTATATGAACTATATTATCTTTGGGTACAAAGAATGGGTGGAAAGTTCATCAAATGCATGTCTTCACTATTTGAACCAAATGGTTTTGTTTTCAATGGACAAGAACACAAGGTATGAAAACCCATCAAATATTTGTATGGCCTGAAACAAGCACCTTGCATGGTACGAAAAATCTAATTGAGCATATTTTGAGATTGAATTTCAAACAATTTAATCTTAATGATGAAGCACCATTTGTCGAGAAAATTTTAATATATGTTGTATATCTTGTAGTTTATGCATACGATTTATTGACGATATGGAATACTTAAAGATACAAAGAATATATAAAGAACGAATTGAGGAAAGTATTTGAGATGACATATTTTTGATATCTTCACTACTACTTAGGAATTGAAGTGCATCATAATCCAAAGTACATAGTCATCTCCTAGAAGAATTACATTGTAGATCTATTGGACCTATTTGGCATGATAGAGTGAAACCCTGTATCTACTCCAATGGAACATAACTTGAAGCTCACATGAAACCAAGTACAAATTATTTGTGGGGAGTTCTATTTACCATACCACCACAAAACCACATATTTCATTTGTTGTTGGGATCCTTTATAGGTTCATGGAAAAACCCTATGAATGATATTAATGCAAAAAAATGTTACTTTATGTCCCATGCTATTATTCCATTACTATGTTGAGCATGATTTTGATATACATCCAAATAGAGTAATAAATAAATTGCTAAATTAAAATTATTAGCATAAATACATGCCCATACCTCACACACATGCGTTTGCATACTTGTATGTATGTGTGTGTGTATGTGATGCTTATGTGGAGAGATTGATCATGTGTATTATAATTAAAGTTTTGAAATTAATGCTAACTATAATAATATAATGGATTAAGAGTATAAATAATTTGTATGTGAGGCATTTAAAACTTGAGAAAATTTAAGTTCACTATTTTTTTGTTTATTTCCTCAAGGGATATTTCTTCTCGAATTGAGTTGGTATGGTAGGATAAGATAATTAATTTGTTATAAATTTCCTTTGAATGGAGTGCCATGATTTTGGATAGTGGAATTAATTGAGTATTAGAGGGTGTGAAAAGTGGACCATCCAGATAAGACTTCGGGAGTTGGTGGAAATTAATTAATAGGAGAGTAATATTAAGAGTAGTGTGGAAAATTTTATGGTAGGAATAGAGATAGGACTAGGTTGTTTGGGGGGAGATTATTGTGCTTCTATTCTATTCTTGTATTTTTGGGCACAAGAGCTATAAAACTATAAGGATATTTTTGAGAGTGGGGATCCAAAGAGGCAATTCCTAGTGGTTGGGTGGTTAGACTCAATTGCATAACTGTGAGTTGCAACAAATCTCCAAAAAATGAAGTTATTGTGAGTATTGACAAAGAGAAACATTATTATTCTTGTTTCTTTTAGTTTAGTTACGATAAAATATTAATTTAAGTTTTACTAAATTCACCTTAGAATATCTTTGAAACAACAATTTAAATTGTAGATTACATTGTATGATAATTTCTTGCATCGAATTGTGAAATAGAGTTGTGATTGCTCCATACAATTTTGAAATAGAATTGCAAAATAAATTACTTTACTTCCTTATAGATGTTAAATATAGGGAAACACTAGCAACAAGAAAATCAAAATTGTTCAACTATAACAAACAAGAACATGAATAATTTTTTTTGCTCTATTAAAATATAATATGAGAACAACTTTAACATTCTATTATGAATCAAGAAGAATATTTATATTTGAGGGAAAGGTCCTACACACATCATGAACAACATATGTCATTCCCATATAGAGCATCAATATTTACAACCTCTAATAATTTAGAAACAAGGTATACACCTTTTAGAATAAAATAAGAGATATATGATTGAATCCCCTTATTATTGGTAGCAACATCCTTTGTCATTTCTTGATGATATACATATTCATGGGTGTATTTATGATACTTATTTGAGCCACTTGAAGCCTTCTTGTTTTCCTTGCTCCTTATTTGATTTAGATTTTGGTGGAGGTTATTCATTCATTTCTTGGATGAAAGAATAGATGGCTAATTATTTTGATGCATCTCAAATTCTATTTGGGGGAATTATAGGACATGATATCCTCATCTATGTCATTCGAGAATATTTGTTATAATACTTGATGCTTGTGTGTATGGGACACATGATCATGTACTTACTTGGATGTACAAGAACTTTCATTATTCTTTGATGAGGTACATTATTGATGTACATTTGTATGATGTTGTTATGTACTTTCATGATATATATTTTGTACTCATGATGTTTGGAAGGGTTAAATACAAGCAATGTGATCCTGGTATTTCTTAGTTTCAAGTTTGGGGGAAACAAGAAGTATGGGAGGTTGAGTCACCACTTGAGAAGGTGATTGTAATTAGAGTAGTGAAACAACAAGAAGGGTGTATCCTCTCTGAATTTTTTAAAGATATTAAAAGACTCAAATTTTGGTAACTCAATACAATTTCAAAGAATTATATAGTGAGAAAAAAGGGTTGAAAGTTTAGAAAAGGTTTCCAAAATATGGAGGTAAATATTATTTGTACAAATTTTGTTTTGGTTGAATTAATTGATATTTTGGTGTTTAGTGTTCATGTCACAGGAGACATCAATATGAAAAATACAAATCTCTTTACTTTTGGGAACACAAAATTACAGTACATGAGTTCCAATACTCAAATTGTAGCTAAAAAAATTAAGGAGAAGAACCATAAGAGAGCACTTGGTTCAATGGAAGGAGTACCAAGTGAGGATGCCACTTGGGAATATGGCAAAAAAATTTCAGCATCCAAACTTAGCAATGCTTGAGAACAAGAAATCTATTTTGGCGAGGATTGTCATTTACCCATCCAAATGAGACTACTTGCAAACAATGTTACACCAACCTACAAGTTCTCTACGTTGAGGTGGAGGCATAAAATTTGTAATAAGTGAGATATGGGACAAAAAAGGACCTTAGTTTACCATATTCACATTTAAATGTGTCACATAAATAATAAATCCTATGAAAATAAGGAGGCATTGGTTCATGAAGACACTTGGAATCTTGTGGAGCCTTTGGGTGACTATATTCCCCACACACTTGGCATGATCTTAATCCAAATTCGAATACATGGGGAATGTAACGTTATTGGAGGGTGATGTGGTGTCAAATAGAATATCATGAGCCAAGGAATTCGAATTAGTAAAGGATAATAAATCCCATGGAAGAGGAATAGACTAAGAATACAATGTGTGCCACTTGAAAGGAGATTTCATGCACTGTATGACAACTAATCATGAAAGAATCTATGAAAAATATGGAAAATTTAGACCTGATTGTAGACCTATGACAAATATGAAATGACAAAGCTAAAAATATCCACCAATATGGCACATTTTGGAGTTATAGGAAACCATTTGAATTGAGGAAAGAATTGGAGCATGAAGAAGAGGACATGTGTCATAGGAGTTACTAAAGGACTAAGATGATTTAGAGGAATCCCATGGAGGGAATATTGACCTTAGGAGGAGTTATAAATTAATAAAATTATTTCATGAGGAAGCATATTATCTTTTGATAATTTTTTAATTGGCCTTTGTCATTTTGGAGAGCTTTTTCTTGTCCATTGCACAATGAGTGGTCACTCTCCCTACTTCTGAACCAATTTCAATGGAGTTGGAATCCTTTCCAAGTTGGTTTATGGAGAGTCCATCAAGAATTATCATTGGAGCTGAATTAAGGTTTCTTAGTTGCATATTTAAGTTCCATACAGTTTTATCTCTCATATATATCCCTCTTCTCTAATTCCTTCTTCTCCATTACCCCATACTCTCATGTGATGGCACACTTGTTAGAGTTGTGATTGCACTTTGATGAATATATTTGATTCCCAAGATTGGGTATATATGGTATGGATATTTAATATTATGTATATATTCTCTATAATTCAAAATATACTAAATTCATGCGTGGAAGGGTTGCATTCCCATGTTCTTGAATAACTAGTTTTCATGAATTTGGATTCAAGCTTGAAAGAGTTTTAATTCAGATTTGTATGAGGTATTTTCTCTAAGTTTGATGTTGTTGGAATAGATATTTTTATTCTTCATATTTCCATTATATTTAATTTTACTATATGAACCATTTATTTTACTTTTCATGTGTCCAATTTACACTAGTAATGCAATTTCCCCATAAACAAACTCCCTGAAAGTTACCATATAGATGTAGCGCATCATAACCAGTTTTTAGAAATTAATAAAAACGAGTAATGAATTTTGTTTATGTATTATATACATCCCCATACTATTTTGTGAAAATTGGGAGGGTCATACTTGAGTTGGAGAGGCAAATTAGCGTCCACCCTCACGGGAATTTGACCACAATTTCCTAGGAAACTGGCCCCTTTTATCCTTATCCCAAAAAAAAATTTCATAATCCTAAATTCATATAAAAAGTTCAAAAATGCCATATTTGGATGTTGTAAGTCTAACCATGTCCTTTATTTTTAAATTCGAAACAATTTGGAGTCAGTGGAACCAACTACAGTCGTGACTAGTAAAACTCAAAATTGGCCAAAGTTGTGGAAACTTGAATAACATGTCAAATGATTTTTATAATTCAAACATTGAATGCATGAGGTATTTTAGGATGTTATAAATCCAATAGGTTCCTCCCATAATAAATGTGTAAAGTTTCAGTGGATTTTTGAACCAAACCAAGAAAGGCTAGTTTACTACTTTTCCCTAATTTTGAATCTAGACAAGGTATTGAAGGAGGAGGTATGTGAACTATTTGTAAAGAGTAATCAACCACACCACATTAAGAATTCGCATATATGAATTTATAAATACTATCAGAACCTAATATCAATTCCCTTAATCTTCCCTAGTTGTCTCATATCCATGGAGTCAGTGTGAAATTGATTGTCAATGAGGGTGTTGAAAAAGAATGTTTTCAACGTCAAAGTTTTGAAGAATCTGACATATATTGGATAGTGTTCCTAATTTTGCCCAAAAATTTAAATAAAATAAGGTTAGCCAATCCATTTCTACATGTATGTATATTTCTCCCCATCTAACATTTTCACCCATGTTTTAAATTGGATGTTATGTTGATTTTTATGACAAATAGAAAATAAGTAAATATAAACACTACATCAAAATAGAGAGAGGGAGGATGGTGGTAGAGGGTTGTTGTAATCTCACAGATCACATAAGGTTACCAATAATACATACAAAATATACAGAAATATACACGGATACAAGAGACAAGAACAGATAGGATGAACAGATTATATTATTCTCAATAGATCGTACAAGCCAAGAACTGAACTCGGTTCTTGTGAGGCTCAACAGCCTAATAGATACAGATTACAAACAGTTACAAGATAACTACCTGTCGGTTCGGTGAACCGACACAACTATTAGTTAGCATACTTAATTACTGTGTTTACTCGGCCGACCAACTAGGTCGGTCTATCGACTTAGTCGGTTGATCGACTAAGTCGGTCTTCTTTCAAGTCGACTTATGTCGACTTTCTCCTTCTACATCTCCCCCACAAACAAAACATTTCTTCGTCCCGAAGAAATAGGGAGGTACAAAAAGCGATTTGTCTCCAAAATTGATTACTGTTGAGGACTATGCAGTCGGATGGTTGGTCTTTTCTGAACGCAGACTTCAACGATGGCTGGAGCTGTGATGGCCAATTGATGCTGAAAGTCAGTCCAACTCTGTAATGCCTTCTCGATATTGATGGTCAAGGTAGTGAGACTTGATAGGATCGACATCTTTTCAAACATGGAAATTTCTGCTATGGTTTCCATGGTCGGACCCAAGAATTGATTTTGCTCGTCTGCAGCCTGGAGGAGTCTCTTTATGTGGGGACAGAGGTTATCAACTTTCTCCAAGTTAGGTAGAGCTTGTTGAACCCGCTGATGGGCCTCACGTTCTAATTTCTGCAGCTTTTTGGTTTCCATGACAATCTGCTCCTCAATGGTCTGCCTTAGTTCTGCTTTTGTAGACTTCCGAGCCTCTAGAGCCTGGATTCCTTGTCGGGTTTGTCTCGTCTGCTGATATACTTGCCCATAGTGAGTCGGCCAATCTCTGAGTACTTCCTCAGTGACAATAGATTCCTCCATATGGTCCTGTAAGACCTTGTATGCCTCTGAAAATGCAGTGTGTTGGGCCAATAGTAGTCGGGCAGTTTCTTCCTTCTGTTCTGCTTTAGTCTCTTTGAGGTGTGTCTGAATGGTCGATACCATCCCTTCAAATATCTGATATGCCCTTTCCAAAGGTCGATCTGTAGCTACTTCGACAGGGCCTGGAACAATGGATTGAGCAAGAGACCTGCATTTGTCGAGGGACTCGACTTCTTCTGTCTCCTTCTCCCTGAGTTGTTTCCTTAGTGTGGTCATCCTCCTCTTCGACTCTTTTGCTAGGGTTTTGAGTAGTTGGCCAATCTCTGAGTCGGTCAACGAGCTTGCATCCCGTAAGCTAATCCTTAGTTGAGAGGGTCTAGGAAGAGGTTCTGTCGTCTCATTTTCTTGTTATGTTGGTTTGTCTTGAGGACCTACAGAAGTGGAAGGTGGAACAGAGGTCGAAGGTGCTTGTGTTTGAAGGGGTGGTTCATTGGTCGGGGGTTTTTGTGGTTGAGGAGGTGGTATGTCCACTTCTGGCTGTGAAGATGATGGTGGTTTTGGCTGTGAATCAGGGGGTGGTGGCGGTGGTGGAGATGATGGTGGTGAAGGTGGGGATGGAGGGTTTCCTAATACTGGTGGTGATGGAGAAGTGTGTTGTGAACTTTGGTCGGAAGACATAATGTCTTCTTCCGGTGGAAGTTGGTAGTCGGTGAAGGTCTGTTCATGCCCTGATATGTCGCCACCATCGTGAACCCTTGTAAATACTGTTGTTTGCTGGGCATATATCTTTTTGCTTGCTTTCAGTGGTGTTGTTGTCCGTATTGTTTGTGCCGACTTGAATAGTCCAGGTAGCGTTTGAAAGAAGGCTTTGAGTTCAGCGTCCGTGCTGGCCCTGGCTCTGAGTCCTTCCGGGATTGCTTGTTCATATGCCTCCATATGTTCTACGGGTACTTGTTCTTCGACTACAGGTGTCGGAGATGGAGGTGGCGGGGTCGACACAAGGTCGACCACATTTTCAGGGGTCGACTGAGTTTTGTCTTTCTTGGGCCGACCCTCTGGATCTCCTACTTCAATAAAGCGTTGAAACTAGGTTTCAACAGATACCTTATTAGCACGAGCATCTTCGACAATGTCGAGTGCTGCTGCTGCTAGTTATTCGTCGTCATCGGTGGAGTTAGAAAGGACAAGCTTACGCTTACCCTTGCCTTGATGTCTTTTCTGTAGCTTGATATTCCTTCTGGCGACGGCTATCTCCTTTGCCAATTTTTTTATAATTCTCCGAGACACAGCATATTCAGGGTTGTCTTCCTCGACTTCCCCTGTTGGAGTCTGAGCTGGGTCGACAGTCTCTGTCACCGGAGGAGCTGTTTGTGGTACTGTCGGTTGTGCCTGTTCTGTTGGTTTTTGTTGTTCTGTCGATGGGGGGTCCACTACGGGTGCAGTCGGATGCTTCACTGTTAAGTGCACCCAACTAGTGGTCACAGTCGGAGTATCCTCCGACACGAAAGTGCTGATGTACAAATTTAGCTCATAATCCTCCTCCTTCTCTTCTGCTACTGTTTCTCTATGAAATAGATGTGCATCTGGTAAGTCGTCATCGACTCCGGTCGGTTCTTCTCCTGTGTCGATTCGGGATAGGTGATCAGGTCCGACATTGAGCTTTCCTGGTCGGACCACTACTTCAAACTCAAACTCTTGAAAGAGAAGTAGCCATCGACAAATTCTCCCATGGTGAAGTGGTTTGTTTACAAGGTACTTCAAATCTTGATGGTCGGTGTAAAATATGAAGGGGTTAGCTAATAAGTAGTGTCGATACTTCTGAAGTGCAAATACCATTCCTAGGGCTTCTCTTTCGGTGGTCGAATAGTTCCTTTCAGCCTTATTTAATTTTCGACTGCTGTAAACGATTGGGTAGTCCATCCCATCATCTCCTGGTTGGGTCAGGATTGCTCCAATTGCTATTCCTGATGCATCGATATGCACATGAAATTTTGTCGACCAATTTGGAAATTTAAGTATGGGTGCTTTGACCAGTTTTCTCTTCAATTTGTCGAAGGAGATCTGGCATTCTTCTGTCCATTTAAATTTGATATCATCCCTTAGTAATTCTTCTAGAGGGTAATTCATATCAGAATAATGTCTGATGAATTTTCTATAGTACCCATTATGACCAAGTAAGACCCTAACTTGTTTAGGGTTTATTGGGGGTTTTAGGTCGAGAATAATCTTAATCTTGGCAAAGTCAACCTTGATACCTTCTTTGCAGGCAATATGTCCTAAAAGTATGCCTATGGGAGTCATAAAGATGCATTTCTTAATATTGAGGGAAAGTTGAATTTGTCGACATCTTTCTAGCATAAGTCGGAGCCATGTGCAGTGATCTTTTAGTGTGGAATAAATAGTCCAGTCGTCGAAGTAGACTGCCATGGTTTTGTAGATGTATTCCTGGAAAGTTTTTACAACAATTCTGGAGAACACTGCAGGTGCATTCTTTAGTCCAAAAGGCATGACCTTATAAGAAAAAGAACCAAATTCATAGACAAATGTTGTTTTCTTTTGATCCTCTTTTGCTATGGGTACTTGGTTATAACCTGAAAACCCATCTGTAAATGAGTAACACTCATGTCCTGCAACTTCATTCAGGATTTCATCAGCATAAGGGGTGGGAAAGGGATCTGTTAGTGTGACTTTATTTAGCTCCCGGAAGTCAACACAGATTCGCAGTCTGGTCGGGTCATGTTTCTTAGGTTGTACGACCATGGGACTTGCCCATTCCGACTGGTCAATAGGGTAGATAATCCCTTCTTCCAACATGTTGTCGATCTCCTTTTTAACTATTTCCTTATACTTGTGGGCTAGTTTATAAGGCCTTTTCTTGACAGGTCGGACATCAGGTTTAGTGTCGATTTTCATCTCTCCCATTTCTTGAACTAACCCTTTCAAATCTTTATAGTCCCTTGCAAAGACATCTTGGAATTCTCTAAGTAAATTCACTATTTCAGCAGTTTGTTGCTCATTCCAATAGTCACCAATCTTGGCTATTTTTGGTTGGTCGTCATTTGAAATGTCTACCTCCTTAGTTCTTACTTTGGCATCTAACCATTCTGGAGCTTTAGCTTCATTGATCTGTCGACTTCCTTCCTTGAACTGTGAGAATGTAGCAGGGAAGTCGGCTGCAGTCATTCGGTCGAGGTCAGGTTTATCGGTAGTCGCGACCCTTAGCACTGAGTGGATGTTTTTGTTGTTTCAGCATGGTTTGAGTTCCATCTGAAGCTTTTACCTTCAGTGTGTTCATTCTCCAATTGTAATCGGGTTGACTCGACTTTTGATCCTATGTGAAGACTATTGCAGTTCTTGACCTGTCGATGGTCTTTGGAAGGGTGTGTTTCAGTCGGTTGAATGAAATGTTTAATTTGTTGTGCTGGCTCGACTAATTGTTTATCTTTAGGTATAAAGTTGAAGGCTTTAATGAAATTTGATTTTAGTTCATTCCAGAAAAAGGTTTCACCTTTAGCTTCCTCCATCTTATACCATTTTCTAGGTATGTCATCTAAGGTTGATGGAAACAAGTGTTGCCAGGCTCTTTCATCCTTATGTCCAAGTTTTCTCCATTCTTTTTCACAAGTTTGAATGTGGTCTTCTGGGTTTTGTCCTTGGGTGAAGATAGGGATCTGTGCTTGTGAGGTTACCTTCCTACCACCAAACCTTTCAACAAAGTAAGTTGCAGCACTAGTCCAGGTCTGTAGTTTTGTCTAATGGGTGTCCCACCATCTAGCTGCTTGACCTATGAAGGTTTCTACTAAGCTCTGTAGTCGGCCATGTTCTCCAATGTTTTTAGACACTTGTTCGACATGCATGACTGGGGATTCCCTCTCCTTATACCTAAGTTGTTTCCTGCTATTTTCATTGATCGGTTGTAAGGTAGGGTGTTCTCTTATTTTTTTCTCAAAAATCTTGGGGATAATTGAGACTATAAAGCACTGTCGGGTGGGTTTTTTCTGTACTGTTTGGATAGTCCAGCACCCTCTTTCTTGTGTGTCATAGTTTTCTATCTCCCAGTCATATAGTTCAGCATCTGAATTATAACCAACTGAGTCTTGGTTACCTAAGTGAAGTTCCCCATAGATGTTTGGTTTAGTATAGTCAGTATTGTTGTGGATTTGGTATAGCTGTCTAACATCAACTTCCTCATCAATAGGTTCTATCCAAGGCTTTCCTTGGGAAGGGTTAATGGGTACAATAAATTTTTGGCCATTTCCTTTTAGCTTGATCCTTTCTTTATCTAAGGAGATAGAGGCTTTCATCTTTTGACCCCAAGGTCGACCGACAAGGGCTGGGAAGGAGCTAGATCCTTCCTTAGGTTCAATAATTTCAAAATCAACCTTAGTCGATATGCCTTTAATGGTTGTGTCTACATTTTTCCAAACCCCAATGGGTTCAATGATACCTTGGTCGGCCAGTTTTAGGTAGATGCCTGACTCATAGAGTCGAGGTTTGCCCATTTATTCCTATGTATCCCTGGTCATAATATTTACTTGGGACCCAAAATCCAGAACTACTTGTCGGACGTGGTATCCTTATATTTCTAGGTCGACTAGTGGGTCGACATCGTTTTTGTCTTTTTGATTTAAGCTACAAATGTTCTTAGTTTGTTTCTCAGGGTTAGTGGTTTTAATTTGATGCAGTAATTCGATGAACTGACCTACAGATTCGTCTGTCTGAATGAGATGGGTTAATTGCTGGTTCAAGCTAAGTCGACTGTTAATAGTGTCTTCTTGCTGTGCAATGTTTTGAAATATGTGTGTAGCTTCTTGATATGTGTGTTGTTCCGTGCTAGGGTCAGGGAATGTATTGGTGTTTCTGATCTTACTAATCTGAGGGTTGTCAGGCCCTGTTTTTGTGCCTTGTCGAGTGACAATGTGCAAGTTCTTAATAGTTATTACATCATTCTTCTGGACACAAGACAAGACATTAACATTCTTTTTATTGCTAATTTTTTCCAACATGGTAGGACAATCCTCCAAGGAGTGATCGTCTACTCCACAGTGTGTACAAAATTTGAGATCAGTTCTGCCCTTGTACAGACAGTTTGTGCATCTGTGCCCTTCTTTGTAACAAATAAAGCATTGTGTGGGTCGACGACTTCGTATTTCGCGATTCCCAACGAATCGACCTGTTCTTCCAAACCCTTGTCATCGATTGTCATGTCGACGTTCATATCGTCGGCCGTCATTGCGTTTCCCGTTCTGGTTGTTGTTATTGTTTTGCTCTGTGTTCTGTGCTACTGCATTCGTCTGGTAGACGGCCTGGTAGTTCTGTCTATTTTTCAGGTTAAGATGGCAGTCGGCCGTGTTGTGATTTGCAGTTTCGCAGATAGCACACCAGGAAGCCTTTCCATTCTTCATATTGTAAGGACATTCGGCTGTAGAATGGTCTCCACGTTCCTGGAAAATGTCGCAAAATGCCTTTGTCTGCACAAAACAGACATCTTGTCGGCTGAATTGCTGTCGACAATTATCTTTGGAATGTTCGGCTGTTGAACAGTTAGTGCACCAGATTTCTTGGTTCTTGAATGTGAGCTCTTTCAGGGACTTCTGCACGTTTTCCAGCTGTTCCTCCAAACGGTGGTCGGTTGGATATGGAGGTATATCTTCATCCATCTCGACCTGTAGAGATTTTGTCAGTGCATCTTCATACGACTTGAAAGTTTCCAGACTGATGTGTCGGCGAACCTTCTGTGAGAGTCCTGCAAGGAACCATTGAATCAGTAATTGTTCGTCAATAGTATAGTCTAACTGGCTCAATAGATCCTTCCATCATTTATCGTAGTCATGGACTGTTTCTCCTGGCTTCTGTGATGTCGTTTTCAGCTTCTTGGCGGCTAGGTGTTTGGCGTTTGGGGTCTTGAAAAATGATAGGAATTACGCTTTTATCTCTGATTTTGTTGCTCTGGGCTGCCATTCAGAAAATGTCATATACCATGTTAGAGCTCTTTTCCTTAGGGCTCCCGCAAACTGGGCCATCTGGCGATCTTCTTCTGTTACCTTGTTGGCCTCCCATATCGACTCACAGACGAACCAATGTCGTCTGGGGTCTTCGTCGCCCTCATAAAGGGGAATCTAAGCAGATCCGTGACCCATGTAGGAGTCACTTTCACTACTCTCTGAAGTTGGTGGGGTGGGAGGTGTGGGTGGGGGTGAAAGAGGTGGGGTCAATGATATAGTCGAACCTGTGGGGCTGACGATGGGGTTTTGGTCGACGAAACTTGTGCCTCCATCGGTGGTTGATTCTTTCTCGCAGTACAGGGGATTGTTGATAATTTGTCTTCTCGATGACCCACTGTCACTTTGCGTGCTCAGGTCTGACTCTTGGTTATCTTCGAAAGTTGTATGTGGCAGGGGGGGTGCTCCTTCATGTGTCGGCAGGAGCAAGTGGATACTGCGAAAAGAGGGTGCCGTTTGAAAGGTCACCCAGTTCCCTTCGACCGGTCAGCGTATGACCAGGTGTCATCCCGGGTATGGTTCATCACCGAGTCGACTCCAGAGTGTGATGTCACCAGCTTTCAGTCGAAGGTCGTCTTCAATAATAGTCTATATTACGGTATGTGGATTGACTGGGGACAGGGTTACTTCATTGGGAGTCGTTATTTGGAGAGATTCTTGCTGCTCTATCCACACTTCTTCATCCTTAGGGCCGGTTTCTTCTTCCATGCCTTCTTCTGGTCGGTCATGACCCGACTCTGGCAGATGCCCATCTCGGTCGGTCTCCCTAGGGTTTTGTTCTCTACGCAGCTCGTCGGCTCGTTCACGTCTGGCTTCCCTTCTCTGCTGTCTTTCGTCCCTCTGATTCTCTTAATGTCCGACATACTTTCATACAATACTATCAATTCCTCTTCGGTCGACTGTTCATTACTGGCTTAAGTCTGGTCGACTGGTATCCACCATGCTCCTTCTCCGACACACGACCAGCTACCCCCCCATAGCCTACCCGACGCTTTTTAGGAAGCTCGGATAATGCTGTCTATTTGCTCAGGAAGTATTCCCACTCCCTTTTAGCAATGAATTTTTCCCACTTCTTTTGCTTCTCCGCCCCGCTAGTGTTTGAGGGTGGTTCACTTAATGGTGGTCGAGGTTCAACAATGTGTCCTGCTCCTTTTTCTATCAAGAACTTGAACAGCAAAGTCAGTAAGGAACACAAGAATTGATCAGTGAATTCTGTGAAAAATTTCTGTCGGACAGTTTCTACAGAAGTCCTGTCTTCGACTACTTGTTCCTCATAGAAGTCGTTGGCTATCTTTTCGAACCACTCCGATATATTCGTACGTCCTCCTCGGATCAGTTTCTGGAGTAACTGTTCTTCTTTAGTCTTGTCCGGTTTTCTCATCCAAAATTTGCTTTAGCAGGTGTGGCACAGATTCGACAAACTTTTTGTGAGTCTCAGTGAAAAATCTGGCTTTTGCCTCTGCCACTGTCAATCTGTTCCTTCTCGCGTAATTTTGTAGATAGTTAGCAATTTTGCGCTCCCACCAGTCCTTTATCTCCTGCTCTGGTATCATATGTGAGCATATATTCTAGTTATGTACTACCGGCAATGGAACCAATGTTGTAATCTCACAGATCACATAAGGTTACCAATAATACATACAAAATATACAGAAATATACAAGGTTACAAGAGACAAGAACAGATAGGATGAACAGATTATATTATTCTCAATAGATTGTACAAAGCCAAGAACTGAACTGGGTTCTTGTGAGGCTCAACAGCCTAATATATATAGATTACAAACAGTTACAAGATAACTACATGTCGGTTCGGTGAACTGACACAACTATTAGTTAGCAGACTTAATTACTGTGTTTATTCGGCCGACCGACTAGGTCGGTCCATCGACTTAGTCGGTTGATCGACTAAGTCGGTCTTCTTTCAAGTCGACTTATGTCAACTTGCTCCTTCTACATCTCCCCCACAAACAAAACATTTCTTCATCCCGAAGAAATAGGGAGGTACAAAAAGCGATTTGTCTCCAAAATTGATTACTGTTGAGGACTATGCAGTCGGATGGTTGGTCTTTTCTGAACGCAGACTTCAATGATGGCTGGAGCTGTGATGGCCAATTGATGCTGAAAGTCGGTCCAACTCTGTAATTCCTTCTCGATATCGATGGTAAAGGTAGTGAGACTTGACAGGATCGACATCTTTTCAGACATGGGTATTTCTGCTATGTTTTCCATGGTCGGACCCAAGAATTGATTTTGCTCGTCTGCAGCCTGGAGGAGTCTCTTTATGTGGGGACAGAGGTTATAAACTTTCTCCAAGTTAGGTAGAGCCTGTTGAACCCACTGATGGGCCTCACGTTCTAATTTCTGCAGCTTGTTGGTTTCCATGACAATCTGCTCCTCAATGGTCTGCCTTAGTTCTGCTTCTGTAGACTTCCGAGCCTCTAGAGCCTGGATTCCTTGTCGGGTTTGTCTCGTCTGCTGATATACTTGCCCATAGTGAGTCGGCCAATCTCTAAGTACTTCCTCAGTGACAATAGATTCCTCCATATTGTCCTATAAGACCTTGTATGCCTCTGAAAATGCAGTGTGTTGGGCCAATAGCAGTCGGGCAGTTTCTTCCTTCTGTTCTGCTTTAGTCTCTTTGAGGTGTGTCTGAATGGTCGATACCATCCCTTCAAAGATGTGATATGCCCTTTCCAAAGGTCGATGTGTAGCTACTTCGACAGGGCCTGGAACAATGGATTGAGCAAGAGACCTGCATTTGTCGAGGAACTCGACTTCTTCTGTCTCCTTCTCCTTGAGTTGTTTCCCTAGTGTGGTCGTCCTCCTCTTCGACTCTTTTGCTAGGGTTTTGAGTAGTTGGCCGATCTCTGAGTCGGTCAATGAGCTTGCATCCTGTAAGCTAATCCTTAGTTGAGAGGGTCTAGGAAGAGGTTCTGTCGTCTCCTTTTCTTGTTCTGTTGGTTTGTCTTGAGGACCTGCAGAAGTGGAAGGTGGAACAGCGGTCGAAGGTGCTTGTGTCTGAAGGGGTGGTTCATTGGTCGGGGGTTTTTGTGGTTGAGGAGGTGGTATGTCCACTTCCGGCTGTGAAGATGATGGTGGTTTTGGTTGTGAATTAGGGGGTGGTGGAGGTGGTTGAGATGATGGTGGTGAAGGTGGGGATGGAGGGTTTCCTGATCCTGGTGGTGATGGACAAGTGTGTTTTGAACTTTGGTCGAAAGACATAATGTCTTCTTCCGGTGGGAGTTGGTAGTCGGTGAAGGTCTGTTCATGCCCTGATATGTCGCCACCGTCATGAACCCTTGTAAATACTATTGTTTGCTGGGCATATATCTTTTTGCTTGCTTTCAGTCGTGTTGTTGTCTGTATTGTTTGTGCCGACTTGAATAGTCCAGGTAGCGTTTGAAAGAAGGCTTTGAGTTCAGCGTTCGTGCTAGCCCTGACTCTTTGATCCTTATGTCCAAGTTTTCTCCATTCTTTTTCACAAGTTTGAATGTGTTCTTCTGGGTTTTCTCCTTGGGTGAAGATAGGGATCTGTGCTTGTGAGGCTAACTTCCTGCCACCAAACCTTTCAACAAAGTAAGCTGCAGCACTAGTCCAGGTCTGTAGTTTTGTCTGATGGGTGTCCCACCATCTAGCTGCTTGACCTGTGAAGGTTTCTACTAAGCTCTGTAGTTGACCATGTTCTCCAATGTTTTTAGACACTTGTTCGACATGCATGACTAGGGATTCCCTCTCTTTATACCTAAGTTGTTGCCTGCTGTTTTCGTTGATCGGTTGTAAGGTAGGGTGTTCTCTTATTTTTTTCTCAAAAATCTTGGGGATAATTGAGACTATAAAGCATTGTCGGGTGGGTTTTTTCTATACTGTTTGGATAGTCCAGCACCCTCTTGCTTGTGTTTCATAGTTTTCTATCTCCCAGTCATATAGTTCAGCATCTGAATTATAACCAACTGAGTCTTGGTTACCTAAGTGAAGTTCCCCATAGATGTTTGGTTCAGTATAGTCAGTATTGTTGTGGATTTGGTATAGCTGTCTAACATCAACTTCCTCATCAATAGGTTCTATCCAAGGCTTTCCTTGGGAAGGGTTAATGGGTACAATAAATTTTTGGCCATTTCCTTTTAGCTTGATCCTTTCTTTATCTAAGGAGATAGAGGCTTTCATCTTTCGACCCCAAGGTCGACCGACAAGGGCTGGGAAGGAGCTAGATCCTTCCTTAGGGTCAATAATTTCAAAATCAACCTTAGTCGATATGCCTTTAATGGTTGTGTCGACATCTTTCCAAACCCCAATGGGTTCAATGAGACCTTGGTCGGCCAGTTTTAGGTAGATGCCTGACTCATAGAGTCAAGGTTTTCCCATTTGTTCCCATGTATCCCTGGTCATAATATTTACTTGGGACCCAAAATCTAGAACTACTTGTCGGACGTGGTATCCTTCAATTTCTAGGTCGACTAGTGGGTCGACATCGTTTTTGTCTTTTTGATTTAAGCTACAAATGTTCTTAGTTTGTTTCTCAGGGTTAGTGGTTTTAATTTGATGCAGTAATTCGATGAACTGACCTACAGATTCGTCTGTCTGAATGAGATGGGTTAATTGTTGGTTCGAGCTAAGTCGACTGTTAATAGTGTCTTCTTGCTGTGTAATGTTTTGAAATGTGTGTAGCTTCTTGGTATGTGTGTTGTTCCATGCTAGGGTCAGGGTATGTATTGGTGTTTCTGATCTTACTAATCTGAGGGTTGTCAGGCCCTGTTTTGGTGCCTTGTTGAGTGACAATGTGCAAGTTCTTAGTAGTTATTACATCATTCTTCTGGACACAAGACAAGACATTAATATTCTTTTTATTGCTAATTTTTTCCAACATGGTAGGACAATCCTCCAAGGAGTGATCGCCTACTCCACAGTGTGTACAAAATTTGAGATCAGTTCTGTCCTTGTACGGACAGTCTGCGCATCTGTTCCCTTTTTTGTAACAAATAAAGCATTGTGTGGGTCGACGACTTCGTATTTCACGATTCCCAACGAATCGACCTGTTCTTCCAAACCCTTGTCATCGATTGTCATGTCGGCATTCATATCGTCGGCCGTCATTGCGTTGCCCGTTCTGGTTGTTGTTATTGTTTTGCTCTGTGTTCTATGCTACTGCATTCGTCTGGTAGACGACCTGGTAGTTCTGTCTATTTTTCAGGTTAAGATGGCAGTCGGCCATGTTGTGATTTGCAGTTTCGCAGATAGCACACCAGGAATCCTTTCCATTCTTCATATTATAAGGACAGTCGGCTGTAGAATGGTCTCCACGTTCCTGGAAAATGTCGCAAAACGCCTTTGTCTGCACAAAACGCACATCTTGTCGGCTGAATTGCTGTCGACAATTATCTTTGGAATGTTCGGCTGTTGAACAGTTAGTGCACCAGACTTCTTGGTTCTTGAGTGTGAGCTCTTTGAGGGACTTATGCACGTTTTCCAGCTATTCCTCCAAACGGTGGTCGGTCGGATATGCAGGTATATCTTCATCCATCTCGACCTGTAGAGATTTTGTCAGTGCATCTTCATATGACTTGAAAGTTTCCAGATTGATGTGTCGGTGAACCTTCTGTGAGAGTCCTGCAAGGAACCATTGAATCAGTAATTGTTCGTCAATAGTATAGTCTAACTGGCTCAATATATCCTTCCATCATTTGTCGTAGTCGCGGACTGTTTCTCCTGGCTTCTGTGATGTCGTTTTCAGCTTCTTAGCGGCCAAGTGTTTGGCGCCTGGGGTCTTAAAAAATGATAGGAATTGCGCTTTTATCTTTGATTTTGTTGCTCTGGGCTTCATTCAGAAAATGTCATATACCATGTTAGAGCTCTTTTCCTTAGGGCTCCTGCGAACTGGGCCATCTGGCGATCTTCTTCTGTTACCTTGTTGGCCTCCCATATCAACTCACAGACGAACCAATGTCGTCTGGGGTCTTCGTCGCCCTCTTAAAGGGGAATCTGAGTAGATCTGTGACCCATGTCGGAGTCACTTTCACTACTCTCTGAAGTTGGCGGGGTGGGAGGTGTGGGTGGGGTTGAAAGAGGTGGGGTCGATCATATAGTCGAACCTGTGGGGGTGACAATGGGGTTTTTGTCGACGGAACTTGTGCCTCCGTCGGTGGTTGATTCTTTCTCGCCGTACAACGGATTGTTGATAATTTGTCTTTTCAGTGGCCCCCTGTCACTTTGTGTGCTCAATTCTGACTCTTGGATATCTTCGAAAGTTGTATGTGGCAGGGGGGTTGCTCCTTCATGTGTCGGCAGGAGCAAGTGGATACTACGAAAGGAGGGTGACGTTTGAAAGGTCACCCAGTTCCCTTCGATCGGTCGACGTATAACAAGATGTCGACCTGGATATGGTTCGTCACCTAGTCGGCTCCAGAGTGTAATGTCACCAGCTCTTAGTCGAAGGCCGTCTTCTATAATAGTTTGTATTTTGGTACGCGGACAAACTGGGGAAAGGGTTACTCCTTCGTCGGGGACAATTAGTTGGAGAGCTTCTGGCTGCTCTATCCACATTTCGTCATTGTTAGGGGACGCTTCTTCTTCTTCACCCTTTCTGCGTTGGTCATGACCGAACTCTGGCGGTACGTCATCATGGGCGGTCTCCCTAGGGTTTTGCTGCAGCTCTACGACTCTTTCTCGTCTGGCTTCCCTTCTCTGCTGTCTTTCGTCCCTTTCGATTCTCTTAATTTCCAACATACTTTCATACAATACTATCAATTCCTCTTCAGTCGACTATTCATTACTGGATTAAGTCTGGTCGACTGGTATCCAACATGCTCCTTCTCCGACACATGACCAGCTACCCCCCATAGCCTACCCGACGCTTTTTAGGAAGCTCGGATAATGCTGTCTATTTGCTCAGGAAGTATTCCCACTCCCTTTCAGCAATGAATTTTTCCCACTTCTTTTGCTTCTCCCCCCCGCTAGTGTTTGAGGGTGGTTCACGTAATGGTGGTCGAGGTTCAACAATGTGTCCTGCTCCTTTTTCTATCAAGAACTTGAACAGCAAAGTCAGTAAGGAACACAAGAATTGATCAGTGAATTCTGTGAAAAATTTCTGTCAGACAGTTTCTACAGAAGTCCTGTCTTCGACTGCTTGTTCCTCACAGAAGTCGTTGGCTATATTTTCGATCCACTCCGATAGATTTGTACGTCCTCCTCGGATCAGTTTCTGGAACAACTGTTCTTCTTTAGTCTTGTCCTGTTTTCTCATCCAAAAGCTACTTCAGCAGGTGTGGGACGGATTCGACAAACTTTTCGTGAGTCTCAGTGAAAAATATGGTTTTGCTTCTGTGATGGACAATCTGTTCCTTCGTGCGTAATTTTGTAGATAGTTAGCAATTTTGCTCTCCCACCAGTCCTTTATCTCCTGATCTGGTATCATATGTGAGCATATATTCTAGTTATGTACTACCGGTAACGGAACCAATGTTGTAATCTCACAGATCACATAAGGTTACCAATAATACATACAAAAATATACAGAAATATACACAGAGACAAGAGACAAGAACAGATAGGATGAACAGATTATATTATTCTCAATAGATCGTACAAAGCCAAGAACTGAACTAGGTTCTTATGAGGCTCAATAGCCTAATATATACAGATTACAAATAGTTACAAGATAACTACCTGTCGGTTCGGTGAACCGACACAACTATTAGTTAGCAGACTTAATTACTGTGTTTACTCGGCCAACCGACTAGGTCGGTCCATCGACTTAGTCGGTTGATCGACTAAGTCGTTCTTCTTTCAAGTCGACTTATGTTGACTTGATCCTTCTACATCTTCCCCACAAACAAAACAGTTCTTCGTCCCGAAGAAATAGGGAGGTACAAAAAGCGATTTGTCTCCAAAATTGATTACTGTTGAAGACTGTGCAATCGGATGGTTGGTCTTTTCTGAATGCAGACTTCAACGATGGCTGGAGCTGTGATGGCCAATTGATGCTGAAAGTCGGTCCAACTCTGTAGTGCCTTCTCGATATCGATGGTCAAGGTAGTGAGACTTGACAGGATCGACATCTTTTCAGACATGGGTATTTCTACTATGTTTTCCATGGTCGGACCCAAGAATTGATTTTGCTCGTCTGCAGCCTGGAGGAGTCTCTTTATGTGGGGACAGAGGTTATCAACTTTCTCCAAGTTAGGTAGATCCTGTTGAACCCACTGATGGGCCTCACGTTCTAATTTCTGCAGCTTGTTGGTTTCCATGACAATCTGCTCCTCAATGGTCTGCCTTAGTTCTGCTTCTGTATACTTTCGAGCCTCTAGAGCCTAGATGCCTTGTCAAGTTTGTCTCATCTGCTGATATACCTGCCTATAGTGAGTCGACCAATCTCTGATTACTTCCTCAGTGACAATAGATTCCTCCATATGGTCCTGTAATACCTTGTATGCCTCTGAAAATGCAGTGTGTTGGGCCAATAGCAGTCGGGTAGTTTCTTCCTTCTGTTTTGCTTTAGTCTCTTTGAGGTGTGTCTGAATGGTCGATACCATCCCTTCAAAGATCTGATATGCCCTTTTCGAAGGTCGATCTGTAGCTACTTCGACAGGGCCTGGAACAATGGATTGAGCAAGAGACCTACATTTGTCAAGGAGCTCGACTTCTTCTGTCTCCTTCTCCCTGAGTTGTTTCCTTAGTGTGGTCGTCCTCCTCTTCGACTCTTTTGCTAGGGTTTTGAGTAGTTGGCCGATCTCTGAGTCGGTTAACGAGCTTGCATCCCGTAAGCTAATCCTTAGTTGAGAGGGTCTAGGAAGAGGTTCTGTCGTCTCCTTTTCTTGTTCTGTTGGTTTGTATTGAGGACCTGCAGAAGTGGAAGGTGGAACAGAGGTCGAAGGTGCTTGTGTGTGAAGGGGTGGTTCATTGGTCAGGGGTTTTTGTCTTTGAGGAGGTGGTATGTCCACTTCCGGCTGTGAAGATGATGGTGGTTTTGGCTGTGAATCAGGGGGTGGTGGAGGTAGTTACCTTGTAATTGGTTCCATTGCCGGTAGTACATAACTGGAATATATGCTCACATATGATACAAGAGCAGGAGATAAAGGACTGGTGGGAGCGTAAAATTGCTAACTATCTACAAAATTACGCACGAAGGAACAGATTGTCCATCGCAGAAGTAAAAGCCAGATTTTTCACTGAGACTCACGAAACGTTTGTCGAATCCGTCCCACACCTGCTGAAGCAGCTTTTGAATGAGAAAACCAGACAAGACTAAAGAGGAACAGTTGTTCCAGAAACTGATCCGAGGAGGACGTACAAATATATCGGAGTGGATCAAAAAGATAGCCGACGACTTCTGTGAGGAACAAGCAATCGAAGACAGGACTTCTGTGGAAACTTTCTGACAGAAATTTTTCACAGAATTTACTGATCAATTCTTGTGTTCCTTGCTGACTTTTTTGTTCAAGTTTTTAATAGAAAAAGCGCAGGCCATATTGTCAAAGCTCGACCACTATTACGTGAACCACCCTCAAACACTAACTGGGCGGAGAAGCAAAAGAAGTGGGAAAAATTCATTGCTGAAAGGGAGTGGGAATACTTCCTGAGCAAATAGACAGCATTATCCGAGCTTCCTAAAAAGCGTTGGGTAGGCTATGGGGGGGTAGCTGGTCGTGTGTCGGAGAAGGAGCATGGTGGATACCAGTCGACCAGACTTAAGCCAGTAATGAACAGTCGACCGAAGAGGAATTGATAGTATTGTATGAAAGTATGTTGGACATTAAGAGAATCGAGAGGGACGAAAGACAACAGAGAAGGGAAGCCAGACGTGAATGAGCCGATGAGCTGCGTAGAGAACAAAACCCTAGGGAGACCGACCGAGATGAGCATCTGCCAGAGTCGGGTCATGACCGACCAGAAGAAGGTGTTAAAGACGAAACCGGCCCTAAGGATGAAGAAGTGTGGATAGAGCAGCAAGAAGATCTCCAAATAACGACTCCCAATGAAGTAACCCTGTCCCCAGTCAATCCACATACCGTAATACAGACTATTATTGAAGACGACCTCCGACTGAGAGCTGGTGACATCACACTCTGGAGTCGACTCGGTGATGAACCGTACCCAGGACGACACCTGGTCATATGCCGACCGGTCGAAGGGAACTGGGTGACCTTTCAAACGGCACCCTCATTTCGCAGTATCCACTTGCTCTTGCCGACACATGAAGGAGCACCCCCCCTGCCACATACAACTTTCGAAGATATCCAAGAGTCAGACCTGAGCACACAAAGTGACAGTGGGCCACTGAAAAGACAAATTATCAACAATCCGCTGTACGGCGAGAAAGAATCGACCACCGACGGAAGCACAAGTTCCGTCGACCAAAACCCCATCGCCACCCCCACAGGTTCGAGTATATCATCGACCCCACCACTTTCACCCCCACCCACACCTCCCACCCCGCCAACTTCAGAGAGTAGTGAAAGTGACTCCGACATGGGTCACAGATCTGCTCAGATTCCCCTTTATGAGGGCGACGAAGACCCCAGATGACATTGGTTCGTCTGTGAGTCGATATGGGAGGCCAACAAGGTAACAAAAGAAGATCGCCAGATGGCCCAGTTCATAGGAGCCCTAAGGAAAAGAGCTCTAACATGGTATATGACATTTTCTGAACGACGGCCCAGAGCAACAAAATCAGAGATAAAAGCGCAATTCCTATCATTTTTCAAGACCCCAGACGCCAAACACCTGGCCGCTAAGAAGATGAAAACGACATCACAGAAGCCAGGAGAAACAGTCCGCGACTACAATAAACGATGGAAGGATCTATTGAGCCAGTTAGACTATACTATTGACGAACAATTACTGATTCAATGGTTCCTTGCAGGGCTCTCACAGAAAGTTCGCCGACACATCAGTCTGGAAACTTTCAAGTCATATGAAGATGCGCTGACCAAAGCTCTACAGGTCGAGATGGATGAAGATATCCCTGCATATCCGACCGACCACTGTATGGAGGAACAGCTAGAAAATGTGCAGAAGTCCGTGAAAGAGCTGACCCTGAAGAACCAAGAAATCTGGTGCACTAACTGTTCAACAGCCGGACATTCCAAAGATAATTGTCGATAGCAATCCAGCCGACAAGATGTCCGTTTTGTACAAACAAAGGCATTTTGTGACATTTGCCAGGAACGTGGAGACCATTCTACAGCCAACTGTCCTTACAATATGAAGAATGGAAAGGCTTCCTGGTGTGCTATCTACGAAACTGCAAATCACAACATGGCCGACTGTCATCTTAACCTGAAAAATAGACAGAACTACCAGGCCATCTACCAGACGAATGCAGTAGAATAGAACACACAGCAAAACAATAACAACAACCGGAACGGGCAATGCAATGACGGCCGACGATATGAACGCCGACATGACAATCGACGACAAGGGTTTGGAAGAACAGGTCGATTCATTGGGAATCGCGAAATACGAAGTCGTCGACCCACACAATGCTTTATTTGTTACAAAGAAGGGCACAGATGCGCAGACTATCCATACAAGGACAGAACTGATCTCAAATTTTGTACACACTGTGGAGTAGGTGATCACTCCTTGGAGGATTGTCCTACCATGTTGGAAAAAATTAGCAATAAAAAGAATGTTAATGTCTTGTCTTGTGTCCAGAAGAATGATGTAATAACTACTAAGAACTTGCACATTGTCACTCGACAAGGCACCAAATAGGGGCCTGATAACCCTCGGATTATCAAGATCACACACACAAATACATACCCTGACCCTAGCACGGAACAACACACATACCAAGAAGCTACACACATATTTCAAAACATTGCACAGCAAGAAGACACTATTAACAGTCGACTTAGATCGAACCAGCAATTAACCCATCTCATTCAGATAGACGAATCTGTAGGCCAGTTCATTGATTTATTGCATCAAATCAAAAACACTAATCCTAAGAAACAAACTAAGAACATTTGTAGCCTAAATCAAAAAGACAAAAACGATGTCGACCCACTGGTCGACCTAGAAATTGAAGGATACCATGTACGACAAGTAGTCCCTGATTTTGGGTCTCAAGTAAATATTATGACCAGGGATACATGGGAACAAATGGGTAAACCTCGACTCTATGAGTCAGGCATCTACCTAAAACTGGCCGACCAAGGTCTCATTGAACCCATTGGGGTTTGGAAAAATGTAGACACAACCATTAAAGGCATATCGACTAAGGTTGATTTTGAAATTATTGACCCTAAGGAAGGATCTAGCTCCTTCCCAGCCCTTGTCGGTCGACCTTGGGGTTGAAAGATGAAAGCCTCTATCTCCTTAGATAAAGAAAGGATCAAGCTAAAAGGAAATGGCCAAAAAGTTATTGTACCCATTAGACCTTCCCAAGGAAAGCCTTGGATAGAACCTATTGATGAGGAAGTTGATGTTAGACAGCTATACCAAATCCACAACAATACTGACTATACTGAACCAAACATCTATGGGGAACTTCACTTAGGTAACCAAGACTCAGTTGGTTATAATTCAGATGCTGAACTATATGACTGGGAGATAGAAAACTATGAAACACAAGCAAGAGGGTGCTGGACTATCCAAACAGTACAGAAAAAACCCACCCGATAGTGCTTTATAGTCTCAATTATCCCCAAGATTTTTGTGAAAAAAATAAGAGAACACCCTACCTTACAACCGATCAACGAAAACAGCAAGCAACAACTTAGGTATAAGGAGAGGGAATCCCCAGTCATGCATGTCGAACAAGTGTCTAAAAACATTGGAGAACATGGCCGACTACAGAGCTTAGTAGAAACCTTCACAGGTCAAGCAGCTAGATGGTGGGATACCCATCAGACAAAACTACAGACCTGGACTACTGCTGCAACTTACTTTGTTGAAAGGTTTGGTGGCAGGAAGTTAACCTCACAAGCACAGATCCCTATCTTCACCCAAGGACAAAACCCAGAAGAACACATCAAAACCTATGAAACAGAGTGGAGAATACTTGGACATAAGGATGAAAGAGCCTGGCCACACTTGTTTCCTTCAACCCTAGACGACTTACCTAGCAAATGGTATAAGATGGAGGAAGCTAAAGGTGAAACCTTTTCCTGGAATGAACTAAAAGCAAATTTCATTAAATCCTTCAACTTTATACCTAAAGATAAACAATTAGTCGAGCCAGCACAACAAATTAAACATTTCATTCAACCGACTGAAACACACCCTTCCAAAGACCATCGACAGGTCAAGAACTGCAATAGTCTTCACATAGGATCAAAATTCGAGTCGACCCGATTACAATTGGAGAATGAACACACCGAAGGTAAAAGCTTCAGATGGAAATCAAACCATGCTGAAACAACAAAAACAATCCACCCAGTGCTAAGGGTCACGACTACCGATAAACCCGACCTCGACCGAATGACTGCAGCCGACTTCCCTGCTACATTCTCATAGTTCAAGGAAGGAAGTCGACAGATCAATGAAGCTAAAGCTCCAGAAAGGTTAGATGCCAAAGTAAGAACTAAGGAGGTAGACATTTCAAATGACGACCGACCAAAAATAGCCAAGATTGGTGACTATTGGAATGAACAACAAACTGCAGAAATAGTAACCTTACTTAGAGAATTCCAAGATGTCTTTGCAAGGGACTATAAATATTTGAAAGGGTTAGTTCAAGAAATGGGAGAGATGAAAATCGACACTAAAACTGATGTCCAACCTGTCAAGAAACGGCCTTATAAACTAGCTCATAAGTATAAGGAAATAGTTAAAAAGGAGATCGACAACATGTTGGAAGCAAGGATTATCTACCCTATCGACCAGTCAGAATGGGCAAGTCCCATGGTCGTACAGTCTAAGAAACACGACCCGACCAGATTAAGAATTTGTGTCGACTTCAGGGAATTGAATAAAGTCACACTAACAGATCCCTTTCCCACCCCTTATGCTGATGAAATCCTGAATGAAGTTGCAGGACATGAGTGTTACTCATTTATAGATGGGTTTTCAGGTTATAACCAAGTACCCATAGCAAAAGAGGATCAAAAGAAAACATATCGAGAAGGCATTACAGAGTTGGACCGACTTTCAGCATCAATTGGCCATCACAGCTCCAGCCATCGTTGAATTCTACGTTCAGAAAAGACCAACCATCCGACTGCACAGTCCTCAACAGTAATCAATTTTGGAGACAAATCGCTTTTTGTGCCTCCCTATTTCTTCGGGACAAAGAAATGTTTTGTTTGTGGGGGAGATGTAGAAGGAGCAAGTCGACATAAGTCGACTTGAAAGAAGACCGACTTAGTTGATCAACCGACTAAGTCGATGGACCGACCTAGTCGGTCGGCCGAGTAAACACAGTAATTAAGTCTGCTAATAGTTGTGTCGGTTCACCGTACCGATAGGTAGTTATCTTGTAACTGTTTGTAATCTGTATATATTAGGCTGTAGAGCCTCACAAGAACGCAGTTTTCAGTTCTTAGCTTTGTACGAACTATTGAGGATAATATAATATATTCATCCTATCTGTTCTTGTCTCTTGTCTCTGTGTATATTTCTGTATATTTTTGTATGTATTATTGGTAACCTTATTGGTAACCTTCTGTTCTTGTTCATCCTATCTGTTATTCAGAAAGGCTAGTTTACTACTTTTCCCTAATTTTGAATCTAGACAAGGTATTGAAGGAGGAGGTATGTGAACTATTTGTAAAGATTAATCAACCACACCACATTAAGAAGTCGCATATATGAATTTATAAATACTATCAGAACCTAATATCACTTCCCTTAATCTTCCCTAGTTGTCTCATATCCATGGAGTCACTGTGAAATTGATTGTCAATGAGGGTGTTGAAAAAGAATGTTTTCAACGTCAAAGTTTTGAAGAATCTGACATATATTGGATAGTGTTCCTAATTTTGCCCAAAAATTTAAATAAAATAAGGTTAGCCAATCCATTTCTACATGTATGTATATTTCTCCCCATCTAACATTTTCACCCATGTTTTAAATTGGATGTTATGTTGATTTTTATGACAAATAGAAAATAAGTAAATATAAACACTACATCAAAATAGAGAGAGGGAGGATGGTGGTAGAGGGTTCTAAGGTTTTATGCGAGGATTTAACCTAAAATAATTTTGTGGTAGTTATTGATGTTTTTTCCCTTGGAAACACTTGTAGGGAGGGCGTCGTTAGATCCAATTATTTTCAAGCTTGTTCATGGTGTCCTAAGCGATGTTTCCAGAATCTAGGGGGTCGTTGACAATATGATCTTCCTTTTCAATGGGTCATTCAAGGAGAATATATGATGCTGAATCATGGGATTTATGGTTTATTCTATGGAAATAATTCTTCGTTTCCTAATCTATGACATTGTAAAGGTGAGGTCCCCCCAAAATATTTCTTGTTAGGGTAAAGATCTCTGCTTTGAGGTGGGGATTTTTCTCTTTTTTTTCACCATCTGGAAGGAAGATATATCATTCAATATAACCGAACGTGGTGCTATGATGAAATTGGATTAATTTTGTTGTATTGGAGTGACAACTTTTATTTAGTGATGTATTTTTGTAATTTTCAACTCTTGTGGGTGTGTCTTGAAGGACTACATACTCACTTTGCTTGTGAAAAGATCCTGCAGTTTATTGGTGATGAGATTAGAGATTATCAATGCACTACCTGAAACCTTAGCATGCGATGGAGTCTTTATGTTTCTTTTGTTAATGGATATAAGTGAGGGACTTCCTAATTGTATCTCTTTTACATGTGGTGGGTCTTAGGTGATAATAAATTTAGATTACAAGAGAATTCCATTTAGGTGTTCGTTCTTCCACACAATTGGTCATATTCTCTAGGATCTTCATAGACGAGGGTTTTCCTAGAAAAGGAAGGAGTTGTATACCATATTCCTTTCTTCTGGGGCAGTGATCCCTTCGACTGGGATTGCAGTACCTGATGTAACTTCTTCCATTAGCTCTCGTGTGGTGCCATCCAAACATGGAACTCTTGATGGCTTAGCTTTGGATGTGAATCTTCCTCCTTCTACTCTCGTTGTTGAACATTTTAACTGTTTGTGAAAATGATCCTACTGTATATGAGATTGGATATATTTCTCAGTAGATATCCTTCGTTGTTCCTTTTCCCTAATTCTCTCCTACAAATTATGTGTTTCCTCAATTTACTCAGTCTTCTACCTTGTTAGAGTTGGTGAATTATGAAGGAAGTAAGGATTAGCTGGGTGTAGTGCTTTGTGTGCCTTCAAGCTTGTGTATGGGGTCTTTGGTAGCTGGGGGTCAATTGGTTCAAACAAAATTTCATCCGTTCGTCAAGACATATTTTCTAAGATGGAAATGCCATGTTTTCCACAAAGGATCCCAAGGTTCATCCTTTGGTGGTATAAAAATTGAGCTCACAAGAATCTATGAACCAATACAAAAATCACAAATCGATCTCACAAACAATTTACTTAGTGTTGACATGAAGCAATGCAAAAAATGGCTTGAAGATGTATAATTCTTTCATTAATAAAAAGAAAATGGATACAATCTGGATGATGTTTACAATGTAATACACTCTTATTAATAACCAGATAATTTGAATACATGAGAGGAAATTCGAATTGGTTAAATCAGACTAACTGAATGGATAACATGATGTGTCTAAGTCATTCTTGGAGCTTAACTAGCTAGCTCTAGTTGTCTCAATCAGTGCCTCAATCAGTTAGAATCAGTTAACTAGTCTAACTAAATGTGGTAGGTGAGGAAATGTTCCATCCCACATGCAACCATGCAAAGGCTGGTGCTAACTAAATGTAATTGACTATAACTGAATGTAACTAACTCATAACTAGTCACCAACTAAACTCAACTGAAGGAGGTTGGTGTTGACACTCCCAATGGCTCCTAAATTGTAGGGATTGGTCTAGGAGGTGCCCAAACTGATGCATGCAAGTGAAATCAGTGGAAGTTAGCCTCAATTAGTGTTCCCACACTCTAGTAACTAGTACATGTGGTCCAATTAGGAAATGTGCACCCAACGAAACTAGTGACTCAATAATGACTGAAAATACTCCTATTTTAGGCATAATTTACCAAATTGTACATGTGAGGATTATAATCCTAACACCCCCCTAAATGCTAACTTGGAAAATTTGTGGGCCTTAGTAACTAAGACCATAGGTCACCCATTACAGCTAAAAATGTAAAAGTAACTGCTTAATAAAAACAAGGAAAAGGGGAAAAAACCACATGGGAAAAAAGGCCCCCCAACACAAACTAAGCAAAAAGAATCAGGATCAATCTTATTAATCTTTGTAGAGGTATCCTGGGGCTTGGCATGTAAACTTATCCATCCAAACTAAATGATTATTTATAGAGGAACCTTCCTCTTTAGAAGAATAATAATGTGCTCAACTGAATCAGGAACATAGATAGCTGCTGGATGTAAACTGGACCCATGTAGAGCAACTAGAATCAACTGATAAGAGAGAAAACGTTCTTGAGGATTCAAACCATGTGAGGAACACTCAAGAAAATGATATGTTTCATCCTTTAACAATAAATCATGAGTGGTAAAATCATCCCCAAGTGTTAGGAGAAAGTGTCAAGGTGGATGCATAATGTCTTCCTCTTTACTAGTTCTGTGAGGAGATGAGCATGTGACCATAGGTAGAGAAGACCTGAACTATGGAGAGAGAATGCTTCAGCTAAATAATCTAATATATATTTAGAAATAACTAATTATTCACAAAATAAAATATCAGCAACCTCATAAGAGGAAACTAACATCAAATCCCCAGCAACAAATTTGAAGAAGACTTACGGTACTTGATTTTTAACACCAAAATTGGTAAGAGAAGCTACAGGCATGAATGAAATCTATTGGAAATTAAAATTCAAAGAAAATAATATCATGTTAGATCCAAATATTTTCATATCATATCCAAGAGTGAGGAATGATATCAAATCCCTAGCAACAACTTTGAAGGAGACTTGCGGTACTTGATTTTTCACACCAAGATTGATGAGAATAGCTACAAGGATTACTGAAAGCTCTTGAAACTTAAAACCCCAAAAAAATATCAGATCAGATCCAAATAAGATCACATTAGATCCAAATAATTTCATATCATATCCAAGAGTTTTCTCCACCGAGATGGTAGATGCACAATTTTCTCCTTCAAAATTCTGAATTTTGGTGCATTCAATCCTATAGGAATTCGTTGGAAGCTCAAGATAAATGAGAGTGAATGGATCACTCCTGAAATATGATATTCTTTCGAAAATATCTAAATAATTACTTATTTTCACATTATAGGAAACATTAGAGGGAGAGAAATCGAATTCCTCTTCATTCTCTGAAGCAGTCACTGGTAAATTTTGCACAAAATTTAAAGGAGGAACATTGTAGAGTGTTTGCATAGAATTGAAGGAGATTTTTTCTTCAATATCAGAGATTCGAATGTCTTCTTCTATATCAGAAATGTGAGAATATGAGATATCATAGATCTCATAAACTTTCAGAGAATTAGGAGAAGGAATCACTGCAAGGAGACTTTCTTCCATTTGAATTGACTGTGTGGAATATTTTTCTTCTTCTTCATCTTGAACAACTTCATCAGAGAGAGTAGAGGCAGAGAATTTTGAATAAATAAATCTTGTGGTGATGGGTGTTCTCTCCAAAGTGCTATTATGATCCTCATTGTTCTTTCCAAAGGTTCTATCCAATTTTTTCCAGATATCCTTTGGGTATTCAACAGATTTAACAAGGTAGCACAGGATTGGAGAAAAGGGCCAGGAAAATTGTTCCAAAAGATCTATCACTGTCATTTGGCCAATCATTCTCATTGTCATAATAATATTTACCAAGTCAAATAGAAAAATCATAGATATCTTGTCTCTTGATAGATGCAATCATATTCAAATTCCATTTTGAATATCTTGTGGATGGAATAAGAAGAGGAACTGATAATTCAAATCCATCTAAAGCTATACCTGTAATTACACAAAAAAAAACAAAGTAAGGTAAAAAAACCTGCACTTTTGGAGTCTACATCACACCTGGCTTAGCTAATCAAGAAAGCTTGATAAACAATTTATTTTCTAAGGAATTATGTGGTAAAATATCTGCTTCTGGTGCAGAGTTGGAATTTTTTTTGAGTTTTTTGCTCAAATTGCTTCATTGATCCAACATGAAATAGGTAGAAAAAAGATTGCCTTGTCCTGGTGAGGCTTTGATACCATATAAAAATTGAGCTAACAAGAATCTATGAACAAAGACAAAACTCACAAATAGATCTCAAAAATAATTTACTCAATATTGACATGAAACAATGCAAAAATTGTCTTGGAGCTATATAATGATTTCATTAATAAAATAAATAAATGGATACAATATGGATGATGTTCACAATGTAGTACACTGGTATTAATAACCATAAAATTTGAATACATGAGAGGAAATTCAAATTGGTTAACTCAGACTATCTGAATGGATAACAGGATGTGTCGAAGCCATTATTAGAGCTTAACTAGCTAGCTCCAGTTGTCTAAATCAGTGCCTCAATTAGTTAGAATCAGTTAACTAGTCTAACTGAATGTGGTAGGTGACAAAATGTGCCTTCCCACATGCAACCATGCAAATACTGGCGCTAACTAAATGTAACTGACTCATAACTAGTCACCACCCAAACTCAACTAAAGGAGGTTGGTGTCAGCACTCCCAATGGATCCTAAATTTTAGGGATCGGTCTAAGAGGCACCTAAGCCAATGCATGCAAGTGAAATCAATGGGAGTTAGCCTCAATTAGTGTTCCCACACTCTAGTAACTAGTACATGTGGTCCAATTAGGCCATGTGAACCAAATGGAACTAGCGACTCAATAATGACTGAAAAGACTCTTATTTTAGGCATAATTTACCAAATTGGACATGTGAGTATTATAATCCTAACAGGTGGGGGTTGCGAGCATTGGTCCTAGAGAAATTCCTTCATGCAATTTTTTTGATCAGATGGCATGGTTCTCTCCTGGTCATTTTGTTCAGCTTCCCTTTTACACTATTAAGGTTAAATATAAGTTAAAGCTTCATGCTCCTTTAGAATTCTCTCCTTTAAGTTCACAAACTCATGAGTCATTGAAAGATATTCAACTTTTCATATGTATTCCCACCTATGGAGAGAGTGTTTTTATTGGTCTTTAGATCAGTTCCGATCAGTGGGGTTTTATGTGTTGAAGAATTTTGTCTTATTTTTCTTATATCTGTAGAAATAATAGATCAATGTTATGAGCAATTATGTTAAGAATAAGCACAGGAAATAGATCTTGCTACTAAGAATTCTCACAAACATACACAAGAAAAATAGAGAGAAGAAAATAGACTGAATCACATGAATGAAGAGATGAATACTGGTGTGTATCCTTCCATTGAATCATGATGAATAATAGTGTACATAAATATTACATCCCTCATAGGAAAACCAAGTTGTACGGAGACAACTCATAAAGCTCAAAAAGGCTGACTTACCAAAATATAGCAAACCCCCATAGATGGCTAAAGAACTTCCGAAATCTATCAAGGACCTCACGAATTGGAAAAATAATGAGTGATTTTTCAAGGATATGGAAAAAACATTCTAATCCTAAAAAATGGAGGAAAATCCATGACGGATGGGTTGGCAACAAAAGTACCCAGTTTCCTAGTTTGACTAGCTTTACCTTATCCATAGAAAAGTAGGAAAAACATAATAAAATAGAATATGCTGTAAAGTTTTGTATGCTAATTCTGGATGGTCAAAAGGTGGTCAATAACAACCCATAATTATAAATAAATCATTCCTAGGATATAGATGGCATGTATTGACTTTAAGGTGCAATTGGATGCCAACTAATTAAGCCAGTGGGTGAATAATTAATCAAATAATGATTAATTATTTTATCCTAAGTTATGAGTGGGTTTAATATATTCCAACACCCCACTATAAGTCAAAATTTTTGATGGTATGTCAAAAAATATAGATGCATATAGGGCCCAGCAACAAGGCTATGGTCACCCTTTAACAATTATTATGTCCAGAAAAGTGAGGAAATAGGCAAAACCAGATGGGGAAAATCCTCCCTCAAGAAAGGATAAGGCATGCAATTTTGAAATAATATGTCTTCAACATATCCTTATATTCACATGAATGATCTGAGTGAGCTGCTTCTAGATGGAATACTTGTTGAAGAAATCATGAACTCCATGATCATGCGCTGGAGTGTAGAACCTGCAAGAAGGAAGAGGAGAGACTCCTTGTATTTCATAATCTGATGAAGTAGGAGAATTATATGAATAATTATTTCTACTGTCAAAATCTGATATGAAAACATAATATGAAATTGAAAAAATATCTGTGCATGCTCCTTCCCAAAGAGTACAAAATTTAAGACAATTTATTTCACACCCAATTCCTTGAATAGCTACAAAATTGTGATGTGAATCACATGTCAAACTTCCAATATGATGTAGCACCTATATAGACCTGATAAGAAGCTGAAAAAACTATAATATATCATAAATATTAGCACATGGAATAAAAAAGACAAAGGCTTCAGTGGCTCTCTGAGGATATAGGGATAGACTAGGAAAATTATGAGCAACTGGGGAAAATTGATAGGTGTAAAAATCTGAATGATGGATGGGCATGAGATATGAAACATAAGTGTTTAGAAAAGATACAAACATGTTTAATATCAGTCCAAATATGACTAACTACATGGATAACCAGCCACTGAAATGTAGGAAAGACTTCTAACCATGTAAGATAAATATCACTGCATAAGAGACCAATGAGGAATCAACTAGTGGGCTTGGGATTTGTATAGTCCTAGGATTATTCATAGATATGGTAGATGGTATGGATGGTGTTATTATATGTTTCATGAAATGCATATAAGAATACAAACAATATTCTAAATCAGATATACAAGCTTGTGAGGAAGAGCTTCTCAAAGACAAGTAAATATCTAGTGAAAATTCACAATTTTTGGGAGATGAATGTAGTACACTAAGAGAAGGATCATCAAAGAAAGGATATGATATTTCTGATTATGATATATCAGATACTAAATCTATATCAGAGACATGAGTAAAGGATATAACTTTGGAACTCAAAGCATAAGTTATATCACCTTGGAACTACGCAGTTTGACATTGTTCTTAGGAATTAGCAGGCTTTTGTAGTTCTTTTGGAACTTTGATCTCGTGATTCTCAAGAAGTTGAGACATCATGTACATATTATTCTTGAAACACTTGTTATCTGAATGAAAACCCTTGCTGCAATAAGAACACTTGGATGTGCTCCCTTTCTTCTTAACATTCTTCATTAAATCTTCATAAAAATCTTCATCTTCAATTTTGACTTTGGCTTCTTCACAATTTGCTTTTCTTTGGATTTGAAATTATTTTTTCCTTGAACCAAGAGAGCAGGATCCTTTCTGTTGGGAGAATTAAGGACACCCATATGGATCAATTTATATTTCTCCTTTGTTATTGAATCAAGAAAAGAATTTAAAGAAGGCATTTTCCACTTAGGAACAACAAGCCAAGTAGCATAAAAAGTAGACACAAAAACTGAGTAATCAGAACCCAATTTTGAAAGAATGGAAGGATTAATTGATCATATTCTTTCTCAATCCCACATTGCTTAATCATTAGAACAAGTGAATTGAACTTGCTGAATAAATCCTCAAGAGAATCAAAATTTCTTGGACTCGGTGAGAATAACTCAATCTCTAATTGATGCGCTCTTAGCTCATCTTGAACTCCAACGAGAAACTCCAATTGAGTCCATACTTGGTTTGGAGTGGTCAAACCATATAGATCAAAGAGTATATCGGGATAAATAAAGATTAAAATCAATCCATAGGATTCATCCAACCTATTGTGCCACTTAGCTTTCTCAATCACAGCATTGGGCTCATTCTCCAAAGCTAGAGTAACTATGTACAATCCTCTACTATGCAATAGAATGGAGATTTTGGCTTTCCATTTGTGGTAGTTGAAGGGAGTAAGAATGATTGATGAAGGAGAATCCATATTTCTAAATTGATGTCCTCAAGAAGAAACTATCGGCAACCTGCAAAACAAACTAGGAGAAAATCTTATAAGCTAGACAAGCTCTTCTTCAGAGAGGGATAGGAGTCTGGATGCGCTCCTCAACTCCGTAGAACTTGATTGAACCTTGCTGCTCTGATACCATGTAGAAATAATAGATCAATTCTATAAGAAATGATGCTAATAAGAAGCATATGAAATAGATCTTGCTACTAAGAAATCTCACAAGCACACACAGGAAAAATAAAGAGAAGAAAAGAGACTGAATCACATGAATGAAGAGATGAATATTGGTGTGTATCCTTCCATTGAATAATGATGGATAATAGTGTCCAAAATAGTACATCCCTCATAGGAAAATTGATTTGTATGTAGACAACTCATAAAGCTCAAAAAAACTGACTTACCAAAATATAACAAACCCCCATAGGTGGCTAAAGAAATTCCCAAATCTATCAAGGACCTCACGAATTGGAAAAATAATGAGTGAATTGTGAAAGATATGGAAAAAACATGCGAATCCTAAAAAATGGAGGAAAATTCATGAAGAATAGGTTGGCAACAAAAGCACCCAGCTTCCTAGTTTGACTAGCTTTGCCTTATCCATAGAAAAGTAGGAAAATAAGAATAAAGAAGAATATGCTTTAAAGTGTTGTATACTAATTCTAGATGGTCAAAAGGTGGTCAAGATCAACCCATAATTAGAAATAAATAATTCCTAGGATATAGATGGCATGTATTGACTTTAAGGTGCAAGTGGATGCCAACTAACTAAGCTACTGGGTGAATAATTAATCAAATAATGATTAATTATTTTATCCTAAGTTATTAGTGGGTTTAATATATTCCAACAATATCGTCCTTGTAATGGTATTATCTCTAAAAGGCCCCTTTAAAGGATTAGGTCTCTTTCATATTCATATTTTTTTGAGGAAATGCCATTTGCTCATTTTAATATGTTGTGCAAGATTTTTTCCATTGATGAATAAACAAAACATGATATTTTTTTTGTATGTAGAAAAAAGTAAAAAATTAATAAAGATAAATAGTATAAATTTCTTTCTTCCATGGACAAGGAAACATACCTTCGCTTAAAATATACATACAAAACAAAGAAAGAAATATATATTGCCTTTATTTATAAAAATATTGATTTAAAATGTACATTCAACATACTAAGTCCACCTACATCTACACTTTATTTATAAACAAGGAGAGATGCTAAAGAGAGCAAGTCACTTCCTTTAGAAATTGAAAATTTTGATACCTTTAAAAATTGAAAATCTATTGAAGAACCATATTTGTAATTGCGTTTTGTAGTCCAAATTGAGAAATTACGGATCATCATAGCTTACTTTGTTGCAAGTGCACCATCATAACTTACTTTGTTCCATTTATCGGAAATAGAAAAAGAAATATTAATAAATACGTTATCTTATGTAGAGAGAAATATTGATAAATAAGTGCATTTATAGGAAATAGAAAAAAAAATATTAATAAATAAGTTATCTTATGTAGAGAGAAACACACTGAAATAACTAGTCAGTATGCCTATGTTATAAACTAAGATCTATTAAGCATGCTTAGTACATTATTAGCTATTCAAGGTATGTTTATTTTGATGCTCAAGGCTCGATTTGTAAATCTTATTTGATTCATGTCCTCAGTTCAAGTAGCATATTTTAAAGCATGAAGCTAATGCAAGCGTAGCAAAAACTAGTGCCAATATTATACCAAACAAAGCATAGAGAAGAGAGGTTAACTGTTCCATTTTGTTTGAAAAAAATCAATGACCTTCTGGCATTTTTAAGATGGAAATTGCTCTGCAAAATAGTCCGAGTTACTCCTTAAAAGTTCTCTCCAGAAAAAATCAACTAGAACTTACTATTTATTCAGCATTGCTTCTAAGTTATGAGTAAACTTACATTGTGTTTAGATCCATTGCATGGATGGACAATCTAAGTCCATGATCAGTAACAACAGTAACGTTACTGACTCTACCAAGCAAGATGAATGGCATTGGCCTGTCCCTCTCCTCTTTGACAGTTTAGCTGCCATGTTGCTTTTAGTAGCTTTTGCATTACTAGTACTCACTTGTTCATACTGGAAAACCATCGGCTCTTAGAGTAATGGGCAGAGTGTTAATGCTTCCGCTGACATAGGTTTACATACTGAGATAGTTGGTGAAGGTATTGAAGAAGAGAAAATTATTGTAATAATGGTTGGACATTAGAATCCAACCTTTGTGGCGAGGCCTACATCCGACTCTTACATTGCATTGGAAGTAAAAGTTTTAAACGGGACATAGAGAAATATTGACGACTCGCTCACCTCTATACCTATATTATAAATCTTTATAACTATCTCGATCACTACATTAGGTGTTTTTATATCATGTGGTGGTTAGTTCCTGTTTCCCATGTGTATTGGTTAGTAGATAAAGCGATAGGCTAGAAATTTATACATACTTCATAAGCACTGCAAAGAAAGGACTCAGCATGAGAATTTGCAGGGTTAATATTCAACAAAGATGATGGGACTACACTGTGGACGTGTCTCACTTATCTTCAGTGATGTTGTTTCAAGCGTATGAAATAATTGATAGCCAAAACCGAGCCGACTAAACTTGAGTTTAGAGCTCAGTCGAAATTCAAATTTTCACGCCAACCAATTTACTTTTTCCACCAGTCGGGTGAAACTTGTCTATGTCCGACTAGACAGGTTTACAAATTTTAGTCGGTACTTCACTCGACCAAAATTACTCCGACTTACTTGTCCGACTGATTTTTACCTCGACCAATTTTACTCCAACCAAGTCGGACCTTCGACCAAGTCGGCTCTCCGACCAAGTTGGCTGCTTAGTCGGTTGACCAACCGACCACTCAAGTCGGCTCTGCTACCACTCTAGTCGGCTCACTTTGGTCGAAATCTGCAGGATATGATTCTAAGTCTAAAGACTTATGNATTTACAACAGTGCTTCTTCTATTTATAGGCAATTTGAAAATTGCTACAGCATGGGTCGACTGGTCTGCCATTAAAGGCTGTAATAACTGCTACCTAATAACTTAGCTTCTAAAATAAATTCGACTGGACTATGTTGCCTTCTCGAAGACTTTTCCTCCTTGCCAGACTGACTTGTACGGTCTCTGACAAAGTCGGCTGAAAGTTGCATACTAAGACGGCTGAAGATTGCGAACTGATCTGCGAGTAATTACCATTTTCCAACAATAATATAGTTGTGTTGTTTCAAGCGTATGAAATAATAAACTTGTCTCAGTTGTGTTGTGAGCTAGAGAGGCATGATAGCTACAATTAAAATTCGTAATAGAGCTACAAGATATTTCGAGGAGTAATCCTATTAAATTTTTGCGGTGATACGATTATATTATTTGATCGCACAACTTTTGACATAGATAAAATAATGCATAATGACACTGTCATTGCCGATTTATGGTGTGACAGGAATTCTACCACCTTTTCATTAAACTTCATTGGCGATTAATATGTGGAACCATGAGGCCGCCTGCAACTTGGATTCGATTGTGGGTAGACGTATGTCTAATAAGATCGTATCGATGTTGAAATATTGAGGAACATTGTGTAGGTAAGTGTGAGACTTATTTCAGAGTTTTTGATTGACAAATTACTGAAAGTAGTCAATAAAAGTAGGAGAAAAATTATGTTTGAGACATGTTTTGATGCCTTGTCTATTTCGTTGCCTCATGAGATTGATTTGACAGACTGGTTGGTTCCTGGAGATGCAATTGTCACTAAATGGAAAAGTTAATTTCTATACCCTATTCTATGTTTTATTGGGGCATATCATTTGCAAGGAGGGATTATTGGTTATCGATTTGCAGTCCCATAGCCTTACTTTTCCTAGTCCCATGGTATGACCCTTGGGCGTGGATCGAAGTAGTAAAAAATCATGCAACATATTCAGCACTCTGGCATTGCCACTCCTCCAGAGTCCGTTGCAGTCGATGTGGTAGATAAATTGTCACCGAGCATTGGACAGAGTCACCTCCAGTCACTCGAATACTTTGAACTGTATATAGAGATAGAATAGTTGAGAGTGGAAATATATTACCACCATTAAATGAATGGAATTGGAGTTCACATGTTGATTCAAAGTGCACCATTTGTGAGTAAGTCTAGATTGATTAGTTCTTTGCTTGAATTATAAATTTACATCAATTTAATTTCTTTGCTTGATATGCTCTAATACACTATTATATACATTAGAAACAATATTAGATCTCTTCTTATTAGTTATTTGGTTGAAATGTAAAATCTATTTTTTCTTAGAAGGGAGGAGAATCTAGGAAGAGTACTATACAATACTAGACAATTCTTACAACGATTGGAACTATTTATTGAATCTAGTGTTTGAAAATGAAGTGTTTCCCAGCTACAACTGGTGTACCTGGGATGAGCCCAGATCAAACGAAGTCTAATCCTAGTGCTTGAAGAAGTTACAGTCTTTGTGGGCATTGTACTACAACCAACGATATTATATAGTATATAAGTCATTTAGAGTTTGCAGATTGCATTGTTATCACAGTGGCTCACATAATAAATTATGTAACTGATAGAAATATAGTTTTGGAACTCAACGATGGAAACAATTTCTCATTCCAAAATATTTATTCTTCCAGTAAGCTAAGACCAAGCCCGTGTAAAATAAAGAACAAAATTCTAATAGAAAAGGTATAGAAAAAACTTAAAATAAAGAACAAACTTGTAATAGAAAAGGTACATAACAAACTTGCATGGACTTATTGTTTGATTCAAGTGAAAATCCTCAACATGATTTTCAATAGAATTACAGAACGCAAAGAGATGCAACCACAAGGTACTAACCATGAGCCTTTTAAGTGGCCATGCAGGCTACAATATGCCTGCAACGTGCTAAGTCAAGAATTGAAAAATTGTGCCAAGTAGCAGCTATAGATTGCAATGTGTCTGCAATATGTTAAGTTTGGTTACTATTGAGGGGCGGTAAGACATTTGTTTATTGGTTGGAACTATAATTCACAGTTCCATGCTAGAGACGTAAGACATTTGTTCCTTCCATGGGCCCACATATTCCATGCACCCAGGTCACATGGAATTTTCTCCTTACACAGATACGGAGGTGTCTTATGTCCCAAACAACGGGAATATGGAACCCTTTGAGTTGAGCGTTTATGCCTTATAAACCCATCCGTTCTCTCTTATTGAAATCTCTATTGTGGGCCATAAGCATGCACTATCTACTGAACTTGATACAAAATTAGCTTGCTTCTATATGTTATAAAACCATATGAGAGCCATGGACCCATTATGAGTAACCTGCTCTGAGGAGACTGAGCAAGTCACCTAGACTTACGGGACTGAAAATAGTAACTCTAGTGTGGCCATTTCAAGTCAAGCAAAATCCTATCCTATTTCATGACAACATGGGGAAACATCCTCTATCACGTATTGTGTCTCAACGGGGTCAATGGATTTCACTGATCAAAAACTGGATGTCGACTATGAAAATCATTGGAATCCCGCTTACGAATTGGATCTCGCTAATGAAGGAATTGGATCTCGCTAATGAAGGTATGTATTTCTTTCTAAATTAAACTATCTAGAAAGCAACATGCCTATCTTCATTCTTCTACTTTCCTATATCTTAGGGACTAAGGAACCAGATACTGAGGTGGGTGGAATACATGTCACCTTTCATCTCATTTTTTTTAAAGAGAGTTCAAGTGCTTGTAACTAGACTGAGCTACTTTATTTTCTCTGAGCTATCTCGGCTAGTAAGCAACTAAGAATACACAGGCCTAACTATGGCGGGACAATGGCAGTTTTTATAGTGGACATGGGTATGGAAACTAAAAACCTATATTGTGATAAATAATAAAATGGAAACCCAATATTCATAGGCGTGATTGCATGGATGCAACCTATCATTAGAGGGCCTTATGGCATTATGGACAAAGCAATCAATTTACTGGGAAACCTCCTCCCAGCAACAAAAGGACATTGATATGGATGCGATCGATGTCTCTAGGTTATGAAAATTGCTCCTTATGGGGATAGGGTAACTACAAAATTTATCCCCCTCCCATGCAAGTGTTTGTTGGATACAAGGCGTCAAGGGTCTAGTTTCCAAATCCTTTACGAAGGAATGATCGAACAATGGGGGCGGGATGGGCACACGGACCGAGTTTGATATCTTCAAAAAATATTGATTGGAGGGTGCAGGTGATCCTTTCATCTCACTCTCTTACTAGTATAAAATAAATGAATTTGATGTTCCATATTGAATGGCCCTCACTGGCCTCCATATAAGGAGGAGAGCGGATGCGAGCTTCAATTGCATAACATTCGAGGTAAATTAATGAAACTGAGACTCGGGATCATATAGGGTAGGAATTTATATGACTACTAATACCTCATTCCTTAACACAGAGACCAAGGTAGGGAGACCTCCCTTCATGGATCTCTATATCTAGGCATGGATTGAATCAACACGACGCATGTATCTATCATTCTCTGTTGCAGGGATAACAAGTTAAAAGTAATCAATTGGTGGAACTAGCCATGATTCTAGTTGTTGTTGGAACAATGACAACTCGATTTGAACCAACTGAATCCATTTCTTATTCACCAATGGAAATACTTAAACCAATGATGATCACGGCTATGGGTATGGGATTGAATCTACTGCTATTGGGTCTACTGTGCAACAAACCCATACAACCTTCCGTAGATGTTGGGGTACACTGTGAAAAAATTGAACTTATAAATTTCAAGTACACCAATTGAATTAGTCCCATCAAATAATGACCTTAACAAATCCCAAGGATTAATAGATTGAAATTACAACCATTCCCAAAATATATATCATGTATCCTTTTAATTTCCAATAGGATCTTTAATTAATAGGAACACGTCAATAAGGCCAACCATAAGCCATCATAAACCTTTGTTGTTAACATCATAGGCTCTCCTCATCGTCTAGATAAGGCATCCAAAGTTATTGTTTCTATTGCATTCAAATACCTCTTTCCTTGATGACTAAACACAGTAGAAATTCATATTCATAATATAAAAGTTAGGTGATACATATTTCCCTTAAGTCCACTAGCATGTTCTTACCCTTTCCTTGCATGAGTAATTCAAGTACGTCCTTGAGATATTGTCCGAACCTGCAAGTTACTGAATACACACATGTGATAGGATATTCTTATCACTTCGTTAAATGACAATGAATATGTAAATAGCACATAAGACATATACCATAAGACATATACCATATATTGGTGAGAGGACTATTCTTTGAATGAGACAACAACAGAGAATAATATCCGTTAATTACGGTTAAGGTTCCTAATCTTCTAGGAAGCAGCCGAAGGATAAGAGACATGAAACTTCTTGAGTTGGTTGTCGAGTAAAGACATGGTTAGATAATGATATTTTAATGAATAAATAAAAACCTATCTCTATGACAATCAAATTTCATATTTAGATATGCATGAGCTATACAATTGACATCAACGATACTCCCATCATAAACAGACTAATTTTCTATTTCCTTTGCGATATATGCTCTGCATTCACATTCCTTCGTTAAATATGTAAGCTCATATCAGATTTGGAGCAATATTATCATGAGTATTAATATCCGAGGAAAAATGTATAAGCATAAATCAGAATATAATGTCTACTTAACCAAACTGGTCATTCATGGAACATAACCCAACATTTTCCTGAAACAAAACCAATCAAGGGTGATGCATTCAACATTTACTTAAACCATTACTCAAGCATACAATGTACAACATTTACTTAAGCAACAATAGCCAAAAGACTCAAGCGACTGGAAACTTGACTGCGACTTTCCTCCAAACCATTAGCTCTACTTGGCGTCGGTTATCCCACCTAGAGCCACTCCCAAGCTGAGAGACGAATCTACTAAGGAAAGGCTACAGCCCCTATAAGGTAAACCGGGTTATTATTTAACACCCAATGACAAATTAATAAGTTATTTTATCTTTTGTTTACAGAAATTTAAAGCAGGCCCCCCTTTCCACTTATTATAGGGTAGTGAAACTTCATCAATCAAAATAGTATCAATACCCAAATACAAGAATATCAGTTCTCCAGGGGGATAAACAAGTTTCCTACCATAATCTAGAATTCATTCAATAACCGAAAACATGCATCACAATATCAGATCTGGAGGTTAACGACGAAGTTCTCGCAACTTGTATTTTATCCATCTCTCGTTACAATTAAAAATATAGTCATTGGAGGTGTATGAATACAGTTATTACGCAAGAAGCATCTATGTATGTTCTTCATATCTCAAATTGTGCCAATACGCTTGCACATACACCATTCTCGGATCTATTTATCAAATTTGAGTCCAACCCGCTGCCATACCACGATACAATATGATACTTAGATATGTTGACTAAGTCAAAAATCATGCAGAGTCTAACCTATATCAAACGCATACCAACAACCAAAGGTTATACCCTAGATCTGAAGGCATAAATATAGTTTTGTATGTTTCCACTCAAATGCAAGGTAGAAATGAAATCATATGCACGAAAGGACAGGATCCACATTCCATATAGTAGATAAGAATTGACATCCAACATCTTGGTTCCGAATCTTTACATAAAAGGTATATTCTAGACAAAACACAAACATACGATTTACCCGAGTCTACATTCATCGCAGACATTCAAATCTATGCAATAGAAAATGTATGCTCTATATTTATAAAATAAACAAAATGCAAGCATTCAAATTACCCAGATCATAGGTAGCCATCAATACTGGGATAGGTCTATGGTTGGATTGATTGCAAACTTAATAGAAAAGACGTTTCCAGGGTAGATCATACACAATGATAAAATTTGGTGGAACCCTTTCCAGGTCAACATGCAAGAACCCATCAACACTGGGGTAGATATGCAATAAAATCATAAAATCGAAAAACTAATCTAAAAACTTCAACGCAAGCCATGAATTAAGGAAAAATACATAACCTATGAAGTGGCAGTGATCAATTTCATGGAAACCTTTCAATGCAAATTGCACTCCACCAGATCTGTAGGCCATGAGTAAAAAAAAATATAAACTATGTACTTCCTCACTGAAACAAGGAGCTCCTACAAAGAGAAATCGATAGCGTATGCTTCCAATGTTTTTAGACTTAGAACAAATGATCAGAAGATAACCATGTTAAAGCACTCAGATCCATGTTAAATGCATATTCTAGAATTTATGGCAACTTTCATACCCAACATTGTCAAATCGTAGGAAACTTATTCAATTCAGAATCCTTTATACAAACCTAGGCAATAACGAGTACTCCTCGCGTGAAAGATATTTTGGATAGTTGACAACCACAGACATCAACAATACTCCATACTTTTTATATAAAACACATACATAGTTCAACACACTCCCTGTCTTAAATAAAAATGCAGGCCTAAACAGAAATTCGCCCTGGCATAAAGGAATGAAGTGCAATCAAACAAAAAGGATGGAATGCTTTCACCATCCCTTCACATTCAAATTGTAGGAAACTTAACAATCTGACTCGCATCCCTTCCTCCTAGATCAGACACTCCACACCAATGTGTCATGCGTCTCTATCATATTCGAAACACAGACAAGAACAAAAGTACCTCTAGAACGTGGACCACCCATCCTCTAAGGAGATCCTGCATCACAATTAAATAACAAAGACATGAAAAATTCCCCCACGATGTGCGTAAATATTTGCATTTAAATCTACCATCCTTAGTGGCAAGGCAGATTTCCCTTATTTTATCTATCCAATAAAGACCTACAGTCAGTAACCGTTTCTTTCCTCATGGTGCGCATAGATCCCAAAAATTATGGCACTAAGCCTACCATCCTCTTTCCTGAGGCAAGCTCCCCCATTTTTTGGGGTGCAAAAATCCGTTAAAGCCATGCGCCCAACCATGCTTATCTTTTAGTAACTCATACTCGGGTAAATTTCAATTTTTATCCCTGTATAAGAATGTAATAAAGATATTTTCCCTTTTGTTTCAAAGCAATTAACCCTAAGATAATAAGGGTAAGCTTTGCTAATTCTAGAGTTACATCTTCCCTAATTCAAGGTGACTCTCTCTCTTGAATATGAGAGTGTAATACTATATTATCCTAAATATATAAATATTATGGCCTAAGCTTGTTATGTGCCTTTCCCAATTTAATATTCCAATACTTACGTATAAACACCCTTATAAGAACCTTGTTCAAGAAGTTTATAACTCTTTTTTTTTCCATTAGTTTATACATAAAGAATATTCAGTATATGTATATATTCTTGTCCATGTATATATGTAAAACAGGTAAGTCATTTTACTTAATCCATTTAAAATACCTTATTTGCATTTTTTGTGTATTTCACCTTTAGGGAAAAGATATCATTGATGAAAAATTTCTTCAAGGTGAAACTTTAAACTTCTTAATAAAAATTTCTAGGAAGGTATTCTTGGCACTTGATGCCATAATTAAGTATTCCAAGAAGTAATCAAAAAATCCTTGCTTTGATACTAGAAGAGGATCATACCAACCCACTACTTGATAATGGAGCGAAACAACCTATTTGCCAGTCACTTTATCTTAATATGACCCCATAAGGTTTAGGTCATCAAGAATTATGATTCTTCTTATACTTCCCAAGGATTCCCTCGGTGTTTTAACCCTCCCCTTAGTAAATTCATCCCCATTTGTTCTTAGTTGTGTCAAGTTCCGAGTCTCCTAACACTATCAAACACATCCATAATATTCATAAGGTTAGGATGGATACTTACAGTGGCATTTTACTTACAATATGTGTTTTGGGTCGGGGTTAAAAGAAGATGTTACATCCTTTCCCCCTTAGAGTTAATACCGTCCTCGGTGTTTCCTCTCGTCCGGCCTTGTCCTTATTTTCTTCTTCAGGTTCTCGTTCCTTTCTTTCCCTTCTTTATGATCATAATCAAACATTTATTGTTCTTTAACCCGTTCCCTTAATCTTTGAGATTAATGGGGTACCTCAAGTGTCTTTTTGGTCGCCAACCTACAATATAACCATATAGCTGCATGTTCTACTAACAACAAAATCAACAACAACATATAATTCAAAACCCAACCCTATTTAATACCATATCTCACAATGGTTCCAATACACATATTGTTCTATTTACCAATAGACAAACATATTACCTCATAGTAACGAATTCACTTGCAGTGCGTATACCTTTCCCAAGGATTATTTCTTCTAAGCATTTTTTTTCTAGTCTCTTTGGATGTCCTCCATCCAAGCAAGCACTCCAAGTGCTAAAAGTATTTCGAGTACTATTCCAAGCTACCCAACACAAGGACGATACCCTTCTTTAGGCATATCTCCTACCTGTGTTATTCAGGGTGCTTCACCAAGATGAGGCACTTCCTTTCTCGCACACCATGATACCTAGAGGTTATTCTCTTCACGGAGCCCCCTATTCTTGTGACAGTAATCTTACATAGTGTGAATTTGTGTGGAAAGAGTCCTAACCAAAATGTCTTACACCCGGGTGTCCCCAGAATGCATATTGATTCCTAGCTGGTTGAGGGAAAAACATGTACCTCTTGTACACTTTCTCTATCACCACATTTCTCATGGGTAACAAATATTATGTGCATGGGATTTCTCCCATATCTTTTAACATATTACAGTCATGGATCCCTGATTCTCTTCATAGCCTTAGTTCTCATGCCTGCGGCAACTCCATAGATGGTTAGTTTATCATGTCATTGATTCCAATCACATCAATATTACAAGGTAACCTACTTACCATCATTTTGTATCTCATCTACTTATGTCATGTCTTACAACATTCCTTCTTCATAAAAAAAATAAGAGCCCTTATACTGGTGCATTCTTTCTATACAACTAGAAACATCATTGATTTTATGCACAACACATTTTACTATTCACTTTGGCTACACTGTAGTCCAAGTTCATAAGCAGTCTAGTTTCATTTTTTTTTGTTTTCTTTTCCTTCCTTGAAGAATTAACTTTAAAGAATGTTGTCGTACTTGTGAGGATGTAAGAGAAATAGTCATCTATGTGCACAACCCAATCCTTAGGATTCACTTGAATGCCAATTAGTTAGTAGTTGTATTATTGCAACTAACCTAAATCTTTTCGCCACAATTTTAACATTTGGGTCCTACCTTCACCTAGAATCCATTTAGTAAGCTAATGAAATCTACTCATACCACAATCATGAATTAATTATCGATTCTTATAAGAACATCACATTCTCTTTATAAAAAATTACACAAGATAGCATCTCCTTTTAGAACTAATTAACATTTACTTCTCAGATCATTCACTGTTATGCATAACCACAAAATAACCATTTTTAGATCTATTAATTCATGAACTAATGTGATAGAAAGACCATAAAAAAACATAACTCTTCCTTAGACTATATCCATTTAATACCCAAAGTCTTATGCTAGTGATGTGCATACATATAAGAGGAGCATCACAGGTCTAGTCGAAACTAATTCCTCATGTTTTCTTTTATGGACCCAATCTTGAGAACCATTAGTTCCTTCGACCAGTGATCCAATATGCCCAACCAAAATTATTATTTATTTATTTATTTATAAACAATCATGTACCTCAACAATAATTGAGTCATTTCCAACATTGTTGTGCATATATGAAATTCCACTATGGTTCTTTAGTCACAACCTTCGAATTCCATGCACCAATGTAGCTATAGGATTCAATGCAACTATGTGCTCCTAGTCTTATAGGAAATTCCAAATGTACCCAGGTGTTTCACATTTAATAGAATGTTTAATGTTTATACATTTGTAACTTTAGCACCACTAACATTTATTTGATACACTACACATTTTTCATAATCCTAACAATATGTGCCTCTAACATAGTTACTCTTTTACCATCACTTATCTTTCTACTTGAATCTTATACATTATAACTTTAGCTACTCTTCTTGTGAGTTTAGGGGTAATGTATTTACTCCTTTCTTAAATGATCAAGTTATCCAGTTCCAGCTACTCCAAGAAATTTTACTACTTTCCTCTTTGGGAAAAGTATGTATAAAGTAACATAATGGAACCTCTAAAGTAGACTTGAAACACATTCTCATGAGCCACTTATGTTTATCCATGAACACCAAAATAGGTCTATAAGGCTTACAATCAATATTGAATTCTCCCCCTATCTTTAGCATTCATACATTTTATTGATAATGATGCAAACCTATCAATGCCAGTCTATAAAATTTAATTCATGTTCTTCTAAGGATCCTTAACAACATTCATCATGTTCCTCAATGCAATCTAGTACAATTTTCTAAATATGGAAGTTCTAAGGATTTTTCCCAAAATATATGATGTCATTTATGGCTAGTTTGAAAATATAGGTTCTAAAGGTTACTCCTTTTAGAAATTGAACTTCCACATTAACATTCATAACCAAAACTACGGTAATATTTTCATCGACCAAGAGTTGAACTAAAATGTTACCTGTGCAACTCAATAAAGATGAAATAATGGTCTTAGCAATTCGTAATACATCTTTGGAAGTAATAAAAGAGATAGTAAGATACTCATGTACTTATCTGATTCTGCTTGACATTGATGGGGCGAAATCAATGGGCCATCGTGTTGTAATTTTCCCAAATTTATTTCAACCTCTCTTGCATAACTATATATCCTCTTGCTGGTACAAATTAAGGCTCCTGTGTTGTAGCTATGTCTGAAATCGTTGATTCTTGTTATCTCAAAGCAAACTTGCTCATTAGTTCCAAAAATATGTAGGATCTTTTTTCATCCCAAATAGGCCCAAGTGCTACAACCTTAGCTCTGATACCATATGTAACAAACCCATACAACCATCTGTAGATGTTGGGGTACGCTGTGAAAAAATTGAACTTATAACTTTCAAGTACACCAATTGAATTAGTCCCATTAAATAATGACCTTAACCAATCCCAAGGATTAATATATTGAAATTACATCCATTCCCAAAATATATATCATGTATCCTTTTAATTTCCAATAGGATCTTTAATTAATAGGAACACCTCAATAATGCCAACCATAATCCATCATAAACCTTCGTTGTTAACATCATAAGCTCCCCTCATCATGTAGATAAGGCATCCAAAGTTATTGTTTCTATTGCATTCAAATACCTCTTTCCTTAGTGACTAAACACAATAGAAATTCATATTCATAATATAAAAATTAGGTGATACATATTTCCCTTAAGTCCACCAGCATGTTCTTACCCTTTTCTTGCATGAGTAATTCAAGTAAGTCCTTGAGATATTGTCTGAACCTGCAAGTTACTCAATACACATATGTGATAGGATATTCTTAGCACTTCGTTAAATGAGAATGAATACGTAAATATCACATATATTGGTGAGAGGACTATTCTTTTAATGAGACAACAACATAGGATACTATCCTTTAATTACGATTAAGGTTCCCAATCTTCTAGGAAGTAGCCGAAGGAGAAGAGACATGAAACTTATTGAGTTGGTTGTCGAGTAAAGAGATGGTTAGATAATGATATTTCAATGAATAAATAGAAACCTATCTCTATAACACTCAAATTTCATATTTAGATATGCATGAGCTATACAATTGCCATCAATGATACTCCCATCATAAACATACTAATTTTCTATTTCCCTTGTGATACATGCCTTGCATTCATAGCCTGTTGTTAAATATGTAAGCTCATATAAGATTTGGAGTAGTATTATCATGAGTATTAATATCCGAGGAAAAATGTATAAGCTTAAATCAGAATATAATGTCTACTTAACCACACTGGTCATTCAAGGAACATAACCCAACATTTTCCTGAAACAAAACCAATCAAGTGTGATGCATTCAACATTTACTTAAGCCATTACTCAAGCATACAACATACAACATTTACTTAAGCAACAATAGCCAAACAACTCAAGTGACTCAAAACTTGACTGCGACATTTCTCCCAACCATTGGCTTTACTTGGTGTTGGTTATCCTGCCTTGAGCCACCCCCAAGCTGGGAGACGAATCTACTAAGGAAAGGATACGACCCCTATAAGGTAAATCTGGTTATTAGTTAACACCCAATCACAAATTAACAAGGTATTTTATCTTTTGTTTATGGAACTTTAAAGGAGCCTCCCCTTTCCACTTATTCTAGGGTAGTGAAGCTTCATCGATCAAAAGATTATCTGTACCCAAATACAGGAATATCAATTCTCTAGGGGGATAAACAAGTTTCTTACCATAATCTAGAATTCATTCAATAACCCAAAACATGCATCACAATATCAGATCTGGAGGTTAACGACGAAGTTCTCGCAACTTGTATTTTATCCATCTCTCGTTACAATTAACATTAGAGAGAATTTGAGGTAAAAAATGGGCCTCCTAAGAGATGTACTACAAAAATATAAGATATATTAAAATATTATGAGTTAGGGGTTTTATGGGGTAGGTATATATGACAACTCACCTCCTACACTCCTTTTTATGCACAATATAAGTAACCATGGTTGAGTTACTTTTCTAAATTGACTATAAATAAAATTAATAAAATGACTCTAGAATGATGTGACTAAGATTCATTGTAAATTCCCAAAAATTTATTGTCCTTTAACATTTATTTGTCTTGAACTTGTAAATAAAATTAAACAAAAATGAATTTAACTTATATGTATAACTAACATATTTTTTTCATATAAATATCATTCATGAATTTAATTTATTTTAAAAGTACAAGATTATATATATATATATATATATTAGTTTGACATTATGATATTAAATACAATTGAGTGAATATATAATTTAAAATTAAAAAACATGAAAATGACAAAAATATTATTTTATGAGAAAGTGAATTGTGAGTACTTTACTTGAAAATAACAATAATATTATTTTATGAGAAAGTGTGAAATGACTTTTATTGTGAGTACTTCACTTTATGACTTAAAAGTACTTGTACCACTACCTTAGTTAACTATGGATTTTCATCCACCATAGAAAATGTGACAAATAAGCATTCTTAACTCATGCAATGCCACCTCAACCATGGGGGATGATGTCATCTACTAGAATGTAATTGGTTGATTTTTATAGTACATTTTGGTATTTTTGAGGCCCATTTTTGACCTCAAATTCTCTCTAATGAAATATAGTCACTGTAGGTGTACGAATACAGTTATTACACAAGAATCATCTATATATGTTCTTCATATCTCATATTGTGCCAATACGCTCGCGCATACACCATTTTTGGATCTATTTATCAAATTTGAGTCCAACCCCCTCCCATATCATGATATAATATGATACTTAGATATGTTTACTACGTCAAAAATCATACAGAGTCTGACCTATATCAAACACATACCAACAAGCAGAGCTTATACCCCAGATCTGAAGGCATAAATATAATTTTGGATGTTTCCACTCAAATGCAAGGTAGAAATGAAATCATACGCAGGAAAGGACAGGATCCACATTCCATATAATAGATAAGAATCGACATCCAAAGTCTTGGTTCCAGATCTTTACATAAAAAGTATATTCTAGATAAAATGCAAACATACCATTTACCCGAGTCTACATTCATCGCAGAGATTAAAATCTATCCAATAGACAATGTATGCTCTAGATTTATAAAATAAAAAAATGCAAGCATTCAAATTACCCAGATCACAGGAAGCCATCAATACTGGGATAGGTCTATGGTTGGATTGATTGCAAACTTAATAGAAAAGACATTTCCAGGGTAGATCGTACGTAGCAATCAAATTTGGTGGAACCCTTTCCAAGTCAACATGCAAGCACCCATCAATGCTGGGGTAGATATGCAATAAAATCATAAAATTGACAACCTAATATGAAAATTTCAATGCACGCCACGAATTAAGGAGAAATACATAACCTATGTAGTGGTACTGATCAATTTCATGGAAACCTTTCCATGCAAATCGCATGCCACCAGATCTGCAAGCCACGACTAAAATACAATATAAACTATGTACTTCCTCACTAAAACAAGGAGCTTCTGCAAAGAGAAACCAATAGCATATGCTTCCAACTTTTTTAGACTTAGAACACATGCTCAAAAGATTATCATGTTAAAGCAATCAAATCCATGTTAAATGCATATTCTAGGATTTAAGCCAAATTTCATACCCAACGTTGTCAAATCATAGGAAACTTACTCAATGCAAAATCTTGTATACAAACCCAGGCAATAACGAGTACTCCTCGCATGAAAGATACTCTAGATAGTTGACAACCACAGACATCAACAATAATCCATACGTTTTATATAAAATGCATACATAGTTCAACACACTCCCTATCTTAAATAAAAACGTAGGCTTAAACAAAAATTCTCCCTAGAATAAAGGAATGAAGTGCAATCACACAAAAAGGATGGAATGATTTCACCATCCCTTCACATTCCAATTGTAGGCAAATTAACAATCTGAATCACATTTATTCCTCCTAGATCAAATAGTCCACACCATCGTATCACGCGTCTCTGTCATATTCAAAACACAGACAAGAATGAAAGTACCTCTAGAACGCGGACTGCCCATGCTCTAAGGAGAGCCTGCATCATAATTAAATAAGGAAGACATGAAAAGATTCCCCCAAGATGTGTGTAAATATTTTCATTTAAATCTGCCATCCTTAGTGGTGAGGCATATTTCCCTTATTTTAGCTGTCCAATAAAGACCTATAGTCAGTAACCGTTTCTTTCCTCAAAGATCCCAAAAATTACGGCACTAAGCGTTCTGTCCTCTTTGCCGAGGAAAGCTCCCCCATTTTTTGGGGTACAGAAATCCATTAAAGCCATGCACCCAAACACACTTATCTTTTAGTAACTCATACTCGGGTAAATTTCAATTTTTATCCCTGTAGAAGAATGTACTAAAGATATTTTCCCTTTTGTTTCAAAGCAATTAACCCTAAGATAATAAGGGTAAGCTTTGGTAATTCAAGAGTTACATCTTCCCTAATTCAAGGTGACTCTTTCTCTTGAATATGAGAGTGTAATACTATATTATCCTAAATATATAAATATTATGGGCTAAGCTTGTTATGTGCCTTTCCCAATTTAATATTCCAATACTTACGTATAAACACCCTTATAAGAACCTTGTTCAAGAAGTTTATAACTCTTTTTTTTTTGGTCGTTAGTTTATACACAAGGAATGTTCAATATATGTATATATGCTTGTCCATGTATGTATGTACAACATGTAATTCATTTTACTTAATCCTTTTAAAATACCTTATTTGCATTTTTTGTGTAGTTCACCTTTAGGGAAAAAATATCATTGATGGAAAATTTCTTCAAGGTGAAGCTTTAAACTTCTTAATAAAAATTTCTAGGAAATTCTTCTTGGCACTTGATGCCATAATTAAGTATTCTGAGAAGTAATGAAAAAATCCTTTCTTTGATACTAGAAGAGGATCATATTGATCCACTACTTGATAATGGAGGGAAACAACCTATTCGCGAGTCACTTTATCTTAAGATGACCCCATAAGGTTTGGGTCGTCAAGAATTGTTATTATTCTTATACTTCTTGGGGATTCCCTTGCCGTTTTAAACCTACCCTTAGTAAATTCATCCCCATTCGTTCTTAGTCACATCAAGTTCCGAGTCTCCTAACACTAACAGACACATCCATAATTTTCATAAGGTTAGGATGGATACTTACAATGGCATTTTACTTACAGTATGTGTTTTGGGTCGGGGTAAAAAGGGGATGTTATATACTGCATCTCCAACCAATGTTGATTTTGGTGCTTTCGCTCCTTCAACAAGAGAAACTGCTGAACCAAATGGATCTGATGCCTTTACTCCTACCACCACCTTTGCTTCTGTCTCTATTTCTAGTAGTGCTAGTGTTGAACCGACTTATGCTAGTGGTGCTTAAACTTAAACCGCTACTGGGTGCAACACTGAAGATTTTTACTCTTCATACACCCAATCTTGCATACAGAAGTTGCAGATGTTTACTAGAACCAGTATAGGCTTGGGTGCAACCACAACCTAAGCTACATGGACATGGACACATGTAGAGTGATTGCATGTCAGGTTGTTTGTGGCTAAGGCATGTACGAACAAGAAATAAAGGAGATTCTTTCTACCTCATATATCTGGGCACACACACTTGTCATATGTGTGTCAAGGATGTGCAACAAGGATAGGTGCCACATTGCATGTTCATGCAACAAGCACAACATACCTAGACTGCCTCATAACATTAAATGTTATAATTAACTTTCCAAGTAATGCTAAGTAATTTTTGGTGTTACTTAGTTAGGTAGAAAAGAATTTAATTATATGCATTTTAACTAAAGTTTTTATAGAAAAAATGGCACTACGCCTAGAGATGAGTCCAAATAAGAGGTCAAATTCACTGATTGGTTAACAAATCATTTTTTATGTTATTTCTTTTTGTATTACTTAAATTATTGTATTATAATATTATGCAATGGAATTATAGTATTATGAAATGGAAACACTTAGAGTAAGTATTTTTGGTTTTCGTGTACATTTTTTTGTTTTTGTGTCAACCTAATTGAAAGGAATGCAAGCCGATTCATAGATATTGATAAGATATATTGAGAATTTGAAACAACTTGTTGATACCATCATAAAGTGTTATTTTCTTTCAGACTCCAATTATTCCAATACATATACAATTTTTCATGAATTATCACTTATTAATAAATTTCCATAATAATGTATCCATGCAATTTAATAACATTTATTTTGAATTTATAGATTCCATAAATGGATTTAAAATGAATGCTGACACTAACTTATACTTAAATATTATAGTTTGAATGGAACCCACATACCTTTATTCTAGGATTAGAAAATACCCATTCTCTATCACAAATATGAGAACACCCACTCTTCTATCCATCGTGGTTCATATCTATTCCAAACACCCACGTATTAAAGGGAAACACTCACAAGGAATATCTACACCCAACTACAATTTTTAAATATTTGGTAAGGGACTTTGGGTGATGTCTCCATGGTATTGTAGGTAACGAAGGGGGGATGTTGGATCTAATGGATTTATTGTTAAATTATTCTTTTAGTCATTGGTTATATATTTCTATGCATCATATAGAGTACATTGTGTATTTGGCATAGTTATCGTATAAAAAGTTGGATTCAGATTTGGTTAAGAATACGTGTTTCTTTAGAAAGTTATAGTTTCAAATTTAAAGGGGTAGGGTATGTATATCTTTGTAAGATTTAACAATTATATCACTGCATAGAGGGGGTAATTTATCTCACAAAAAAGGGGTGTCATACAACAAATTGATGTCTGACTTGGTTATGACCTTAAAAATAGATTATTATTATGATTATTAAAAATAACCCATGCTAAGGTATTTCAAGCTTTAAGGAAATGGCTAAGTAGCTTGACTCACCAAGTAGATAAATCAACAAAATTAAGTACTATGTTCATAAACTAGAAAAAAAAATAAAACTACATATAACAATGAATCAAGAGAAGTCAAGAATGAAATAAATGATATCAAAATTCCTGCTAATTGTCACTAAGAAACAATGATTGAGTAGTAAGACGTTACCGAGTTTCATGTTTTGGTATGAACTTCTACCAGTTATGTTTGAGAAGGAATTGAAATTTTATCATTAGCCATTTGGAGAGACTTATATAGCTCAACTTTGTAAAAAAAATATTTTGGCAAGGTGGTCATGATATCTCTATTTCCCACAAAACTTAATCCATTCTTATTGCATCATCCCAATCATATTTATTTTTTGTAGTATCTTGTGGTTTGGGTTCAATTGCAAGAGTTCTATTTAATCCTATACTCTTCTTCCAATTGAATTACACTTGTAGAATCCTAGCCGTATGGTTAAGTTTTTCTTAAAGATCACTATTGAACAAAGTTTGTTAGCACTCTCTTCCACCCCATAAAACTAAATTATCTCCTCCTATTTCATTTTTCACCTCCATATCTTTCTTGACTTGAGAAATATGCATATCTAGACTTGTAGCAACTCCATGAATATAGTGAAGCTGCATAAACAATTGGGAAGTCCGTCACAAAGGATAAATTTTAGTTCCCTCCTAAATTTGATTTACAAGAGAAGCACCATCATCTAGATTGGAATTTAATTTTGATGGTGTTCTCCCTTGGGGAGAAATAGCCCACCCATGGAAGAACCACCTCTCAAATCCTAACTTAATCAAATTTTTCTCTCATTATGTGTAAATGCATGGCCCATGAGTTAATGCCATCTTCCCATGGGCAACTCCTTGTTGAATCTAAAAAGGGATAAGCACCACTCCCATGAAATGTGTGTAAGAAGGAAACACTAAATCTTAACCAATCCTCCAGTTTCTTTCCAAGAATCTCTTCTTCTACATTATACCACTTGTATTCGGTAGCATTCTTACTCGATGTAACCTTCTATAAGAACTTTCCCTCCCATTCATAGTGAATTTCCAATAGATATTGCAACCCAGTCACAACATGACAAGACATGTTAGCTGCAATCTTATCCTCGCGAGGCGTAGAGATAAAAAACATGGAAGACAAATAGAAGCAAAATCCTTATTGTTTCCATTTTTGTAAGCACCTCAAACAACAATTTAACAATGAGTGACCAAAACATCAAACCAATGGCATATCAAGGAAAAGGCTCAAATCTTGCAATAGACAAACAAATGATGGAAAGAAAGAAAAAATAACACAATTAATTACCATTACAATAATAACAAGTTATACAACTTAACGAGAACTTTATACTCAAAAAAAAAACTCTAGCCATAAAAACTCATTTTTTTTGTCAAAACCAACAAAAAACAACCCCGAATGGAAAAACGATGCTACCGGTAACACCACTTTTTTTCAGAGCTAGAATTACAAGTTTTTTGAAACTTCAGGTGGCATCGCTATAATCAAAACCTTAAAATAGACCATGAGTTGAAAATGGTAGCATGCATCTTTCACTCATTTTTATTTCTGGGGATAAAATTACAAGTTATTTGACATTGTCTCCTTAACGACCAATGGCTTCGCAATATGATTGGAAAAATCAATCTACGAATCGAAAATTGGTGCTACTAATGACACATCTTTTTTGTGTTGGGTTACATTTGAAGATGTTTCCAAACCATACCATTAAGATACTTAAAAAAAATTGTAAAAGTGAAAAAATAACAAATTTTAACCAAAAATGCCACAAACACTAGTACACGTGGACATTTTCCCCACAGAATCTCGTTCCTATTGCAACAATTGTGCGTTTCTATAGCGAAGAAAATGGCCCCTTCTTTTCGTGGAAAAACTTTCGTCACTATAGCAACACTTTCCTCCTTCCGTTGCTATAGAAACACTTATTGTCACCCCCAGGAACATTTTGAACCCTACATGTTAAAATGAAATAATTATATCATGATGCATAAATTATAATTACTTAGAGGAGAAGACACAAAAAATTGCATGCAACAAGAATAAAAACATGATATACATTTTAGAATATTCAAGTTAAATCAAGAAAGTTGAGAACAAATTTTATGTGTCAATATAATTGCTTGTCAAAGAGTAAGAGATAAGTTATTGGACATTGTTAACTATAGATAGAGGAAGAGGAAATGAGCAGGTAATTCACTTTATGTGAGGATAATTGCAAGTCAACAACTTGTTCAGGGGTGCAATCTCAAGGAATCTATGAAGCAGGGCTCCACTAATCCAAAGCAGGAATACCTGTCATAGTATCACTACGTGAAGTATAGAGGGTTCATACAACATCACAATATAATGGTTTTAGATCCTCCAATGAAACAATATCTTATATTCAATCAGAGAAACAATATTGGGAATGCATTACACATAGAAGAATTGGTGAATGATAATAACAAATATTCTTCATTGTATGCCTAAATCCTTGGCTGTAACATACTCCCATAATCATTTAATGGGAGAAGGGATTGGAACATGATGCAGGAGGAGGACTCAGTAGATTTCTCACTAAAAGCAAGGAGGAGCTATTGAAGTCTATCTTCAAGTTAAGTAAGGAATTTCTAGAACAATCGCCAGAGGAAAAATACCTAAAACTAAGGCTAGGAATGTAGACAATGCTGGATCAAAATCCTTCACAACCAAAAATACTTATAATTGCATACCTTAATGTGACCAATGTTTTTTAATGAAGTGTTGGAAACTTCCTTTATATTATATAGGAATTTTTTTATCTACAGAGTATCTGAAAGTGAATGTCACATTAGGCTTAAAGTCAATTAAAGGTAAAGGCATATGGGGGTCAGATCCAGAGCTTGATGGAATAGGTTTGAAGGTACCTTATCTGAAATTATAATAGAATACCTGCAACTATGCTAGAAAGATAGTATATAGTATAAATATTAACAAATTGTGCATCATAAAAATATCTGAAATTTAACGTTGCAACCTGATCCAAACAATGAGTAATCAATGATAAACGTTGGATAAATAAAACCAATGAACTTGGAGAAACATGCATCTATGATATGGGAAAGGAAATTGAGATTTGATGGACACAAGCAACCAGAAGAATTCATATTCAATAATGATTAAAATAATAAATATGAGTTACGGAGGCATGCCTCTGTTAAGCACTGGAAAGCCAAGTTTCTCTAGGCTACCCCATGGTAAAGATTTAGTAAAGTGTCAAGCTGAAACAATTATTGTAAAAAAAATACAACTAATGGTTAGAAACCTTACACAACAGTAGAAAAATTGAGATACATGGTAAAAACTAAGAACAAGTGTATTCTCAACACATTAAAAGTGCCTATCTTCAACCTATAAAGCTAGCTTCCATTATATATAATACATAGTGTCAAACAGTCTGGCATACACACAAATACTAATATAATGGATGAGATGCAAACCAAAGGAGACTCGAAAATATAACCAAGAGGAATCCTTGATAAAAAAGCATGAAGTGTGGAAAAAGTTTCCCTTATAAGTTCAGGTTGCTGGGATATCGAAAATACATACAAACATAACTCATGTATGAGCTAAAATTCACTCCAGAACACCAAATACATATAAGTCAGTTTACATAAAATCAAATGACTAAATCCTTCATTAAAATTCCTTCTAAACTATATCAAGTGACGAGAGAAAGATTCAGGATTCTATTAGCACTCATTTTTCCATTTTCACAAAGTACATAATGAACTGTCCACTTGAAATATCTAGTTGTATAAGTATGAGAATCAAACCTTCATATCCAAAAAATCTATGGATCATTTGAAACAACAAGTCTCTATAAAACACATAATAAACGAAACATAATACAATATCACGTTCAAAGGGACACATAAAACAAATTACCATACCTGTTCAATGACTGTTTGAGTTCTTTTATTTTCTGTTGTGTCATCTCACCACGAGAAAAATGAAAAACTTCTTCAGTGAGAAGCTGAGAATAAGTAGTGTATGCCCATTATAAGTAAATATTGGTAACATTTATAATTTAAGTATCAAAGAGAATGATACAAGTAATTAGATTATAAATATATACTGTTAAAACCCCACCTTCAAAATAGCCATGTAATTTTAACATATTATTTCACTACTCTTAGCAGCTGAAACAAGATCAGGAATAAATCCAGGCCATTTTCCTGGCCTTTTATGCTTCAACACCTAAAAAATTGGCAACATTGTTTTAGCATTATCTAGATAAACAAGAAAAACAACATCTGAATATTCACTTTCCAATAATCTGAATGTGGAAAATGAGATCAATATTCTAAATGAGCATGCACAATGGCTTACAAAACAAATAAATCATGCACAATTATATGTTTATTGCCATGTTTGTATTATATACCTAACTCCCTTAATATTGAATCAAGTGAATGCAAGGCAATCAAAAGCCCAATCAATAAGGCCATGGTCGCATGTATCAACATAAGTGCCATGAATTTCACTACACTAAAAAACCCAATAACTAGTTCCTCCTTCAAGGTCTAGCCAAACACCACTAGGGTTTTGTCTATGATGAAACAACCGAAACCCCACTCCACGAACATGATGTTGAATACTATTATAGAGATGGGATCCCACAACAGAGAGAGAACGATGATGCCCAAGATAATCAATGCATAATTGACTTAAAAATAACCTAGATTTCTCCAAATCTGTCTTTGCATTCTTCAAAGAATTCCATCTTTCTTGTGTCTGACATTACGAGTGATATATCAGCACAAGCATGCCATTTTTGGTACAGCTATGCGGCGGGTTTTTTGTCTTTGTGTTCCCTTCTATCTTTGAATTTGGTACCATAACAGGCTATTAAGGAGTTGTAGGGAAAAATTGAGCGAATGTACTCAAAAGTCAAAACCATCCTAGACCCCAGAGAAAAGCAGGCCTTAGAAATACAAACCACTGATGATGAGGTGGATGAATATTTAACGAAACAACCTTAGAACACAATAAAGGACTTATTTATTCTGACCGGCCTATTCCCTGTTGTACATATTTGAAGTTGAGTTGGAGTTCGAAGATGTGGTGAAGGGAATTTTGCAACAAAGGATATCTGTTTACAATATGTACTCAATTTATTTGTTTTCTTGCATGGAAAAGTTCGTGGGATTGATGTGGGACGTATGTGAACAATTTCCCGTTGCATTCCATGGACATAAATGTTATTTATTACACAAATCTCCAACTATTCCTATGAATGCATCTCATATTGATAGAATCATAAAAACTTATGTTACCGAAATGGGGACGAACCGATAAATGGTCCGAGAGGGTTTGGGGAGACAAGAAATGTGAGCCCACTCGCTTCCTAGTGTATATTATTCATATAAAATTGAGTAGCAATGTATTAACCCAGTCTCAAAACACGAATGAGAATAGAATGGTATAGTCTAGCAGCTAGTAGATGTTAATTAGGTGGTCGCTGTATCAATTCCCATAAAGCGATCAGGTCCATGCAATCCGATATCATTCAACACTACCAAACACTTAAATTAGCCAAGAATACACGTTTTCAAAGTTTTTTTCCCATTAATCAATCTATATTGGCATATGCTTTCAGTAGAAGAAAAACATAGTACTAAGATACCTTGGAAACAAAGTCCCTTTCTACAAATTTGAAGGTGATCCCCAGGTAGCCAAAGAGCACTGAAACCCAGAAAAGCATGACATAAGGGGACCGGTTGAATATCAGCATTACACGAGTTGAGAACCAAAGACAATTCCTGAAACTCTTTTGCAATCTATCTTAGGGGTCTGTTCATCTTGGTGTTTTCCACCATTATTTTCTATTTATCCTTCCAAAATGTAAATTCCTTTTTTTCAATTTAATATGTACAGAACAATATAGTAGGATTGAGAACCAAGAGCGAAGGAACACATCTGCAATTGATACGTTAAAATGTGTAGAGAATTCCTACAATTGAGACAATGTCTCCATAGAGAATGCCTCCGGCGTAAAAATCCAAATTTACCTGTGATCTAAATAGGCTAATGTTTCAAGAGTAAAGTTACTAGCACAAATTATTAATGAGAGTTCATTTACATATCTACCAAATTACATGATTCTAAATTATTCCTGTGAAATCCTAGAGATCAAGTCTTTTATACGGTTTACCTCTAGTTGGATAAAAATGTGTAGATAATATTAAAATGTTTTTGTAATTGTTAGGTTGAAATCTAATTGAGGAGGATGGAAAATGAGAAATATATGTTAATTTTCTTTAATGATTATTAANTTGTGATGATATATAGGATGTGATTTAGATGACTACAACATTTGTCGGTGAAAAATGACATGTCCACTTATGAATGAGGTAGGTGAGGATGATGATGATGATGATGATGATGGTGATGATGGCGATGATGATGATGATGATAATAACGATGGTGATGATGACGATGACGACGACGACGAGAACGACAATGATGATGATGATGACAATGATGAGGATGACGATGATGATGCTAGTGATGATGATGATGATGCTATCAATGATAATGATGATGATGATGATTATGATGATGATTATAATGATGATGACTATGATGATGAGGATGAGGATCATGAGGATGATGATGATGGTGATGAGGATGCTGATGATGGCGACGACGATGAGGGTGATGGCGATAAGGATGATGACGATGGTGATGCGGATTATAATGATGATGATGATGATGATGATGATGATGACGATGATGATGATGACAACGACCATGATGAGGGTGATGATGACGATAATGCTAATGATGATGTTGATGATGATACTGATGATAATAATGATGATGATGGTGATGATGATGATGATGATGATGATGATGATGATGACGATGTCTATGATGATGATGATAACAGTGATGCTGAGGATGAGGATGATGAGGATGAGGATGATGGAGACAAGGATGATGATGATGATGGTAATAATGATGTCAATGATGATGATGATGGCGATGATGATGATGCTAATGACAATGATGAGGATGATTATGATGATGATGATGATGCTAATGATGATGTTAACGATGATATTGATGATAATTTGATGATGATGATAATGATGATGACGATAATGATGAAAATGACTATGATGATGATAATAACACTCATGATGAGGATGAGGATGATGATGATGGTGACGAGGATGATAATGATGGCAATGAGGATGAGGATGATGGCGATGAGAATGATGGTGATGGTGACGATGATGATGACGATGATGCTAATGATGATGTCGATGATAATGGTGATGATGGTGATGGCGATGATGATGATGATGATGACGATGATGGGATGATGATGACGATGATGTTAATGATGATGATGATGATGATGATGGGGAATACAAATAGAAAGTAAATAGAAAGTGGTGTAAATGGAAACACACCATTGTGTAAGAAAGAAGAAAGTTAAGCACCTAAAGTTCCTTTTTCATGGTCATAATAATATTAATTTTATTATATTGTGATCTAATAGATTAGTGCATACTGCATTACATCATCAAGGAATCAACCTCACCACACACAGAGGCACATAGTTGGGCCACAAGGTTTGCTAATTTACAATTATTTTCAAGGTTTATTTTTCTTGAATATTAAGTACTTTTGGCTATCAAAATTAGCTATGGGACTGCTATGTGTGACAAAATTGAGAGTAACAATTTACGGTTTATGACCCAATATTTTTGGTCAATGGTCATTTAAGATGTAAAAACCAGTCAAAATTTTCTAATGTTCTAAAACTAGAAATATAATGTTCTCAGCCATTATAAGGACAAATTTTATCTGAATTATTATTCTCATAATAGTTAGAATTAATATGCAAAAAATAAAAAAGATCTATATAGTTTTTTTATCATTAATGTCTGTAATCCCCATAAAAATGTATTAGTTTAAAGGGTCTTTCTTCTAGATCCTAATACGAGGGGGGATCTTCTTCCTAATGTAATAATTTATGCCACTAATGCTTAGTTTATATGATCTCAATATGTGGAAGTGTGGGAATCTCGCCTTACAAAGGTTTTAATGGGTATTGATCTTATAGGAGAGGGATTTGATCTTATAACTAGAAGTGATTGGTGAGGGTTGTGAGGCCATGTGACACCTAATATATTATCCATATAACCCCTATCTATCCATAACACTTATATTAACCTATAATATAACCCACTTAGTATATGCCTTAATACGTATAACCTCAAAATTTTATCACTCCCTCATAACCCTTAAATCTTATAACTCTTGACACGTAGTTACTATAAACTCCAACATAGCTATTATAAATCTAATACTTAACCCATTATTTCTCATAAACCTTTAAACCCTTAACACATATGACTCTTGACACCAATAATCTCTAACCCCTATTTGTCACGGCTTGTTTACCCCTACAATCACCCACGTTAATATACATTATGACCCATAACCAATGTACCACTAATAGGAACTCTATAACCCCTAATATATTATTTTGATAACACATATGACCTATAACCCCTAATGTAACCACTAACTATTAAAACGTGTAAGTCATATAAAGTCTAACATTTAAAACATCTAGAATCTAGCAATTTAATAAACCCCTTATTTCTAACTCTAGATTTGCATCCTCCAATTCCTATCCCATATAACAAATTCAGTCCTATAAGACAACATTCTTAATTATATAAGATATTTCCACTAATACATATAAATTTATAACTCTAATCCTTGAAGATGATTTTTAACAACACCTAACTCTTATAACCATAGCCACTATCCCTTGTAGCATTTATCCTTAAACCTTATTAATTCGAACACTTAAGACTAATAATATTAACCATTATCCCTCATAACCCTTTATGGAACAACTAATACCTAAGCCATATCACTTTTATCCCCTATATCCACTACCACCAACCCATATTAACCTATAATATATTATTAAATCCATGTAAACCCTAACCCTTATGACCATGAATTCATAACCCCTAACACCTATAACATATAAATGTAATCCTTAATCCTTAACATATATGTTTAATCCTTAATCCTTAACAATGATTGCAACCCTTAACATTGATACTTTTGTTGCTATAGCAATGTTCTTCAACCTTCCGTCGCTATAGCAATGTTCTTGAACTTTCCTCGCAGTAGCAACAAACTTAAACCTTTGTAGCAATAGCAACGAACTTTCGTCGGAATAGAAACAGATGTTCAAGCATGTCGCTATAGTGACGAACGTCAAGGTCATTTTCAATTTTTTCCAAAAAATTAAACTATTTTTCCATGAAAAAAACATTTTAAACTTTTTCATGGCAAACTTTCATGGAAAAATTGATCCATATGTAGTAGTGAAATAATAAAAATTGAAAAAGAAATTACATGTTTGGAACATATTTAAAAAATAAATACAAAAATACAAAATGAAATGAAACACATAATTCAAGAACTTAGTAAATAGAGAAATAATAAAAAAATGAAAAAACTTTAAAAAAAATCAAGAGAAGAAATAAAATAAAATAAAATAAAGTACAAAAAATGAAAAAGGAAGAAGTGATAAAAAACAAAAAACAAATTAATAAATATAAAATTCTATAAAATACAAACTTAAAAAAAACAATTTTTTAATATAAATGAATGGGGGTTCTTAGTGGATGGAAGGGTCATGTGAAGGGAGCTGTGTAGTGGGGTAGGTGGGAGGGGTGACGTGGGTAGTGGTAAGTACTGGGGTAGGTGGGAGGAGGGTCATTTGGGGTAGTGGGTAAGGGGATGGGGTGGGAGATTGGATAGGAGGCAATTCTCATAATCGTATCCCCATATAAACCCCTCTTGCCACCACTCCGCCACCCTTTTACCACAATTTTTTTTGTTTTTTACTTTTTTCCACCACTGTAACGCTTTTTTAAGGTTTTTGTTTTGTTTTATTTGTATGTTTGTTTTTTTAGTTAAAATATGTTTTTTTAAATGGGTTTTGGACTTTTTTAGTTGTTTTTTCAAATGGATTATGGATTTTTTTATTTTCTATTTTCTGGGGTATATTTGTGTTAAACTTTTGGTATTTTTTAACTTATGTATTTTTTTAAAAGTTTGTTTCGAAAAATTTAATATTTCCTGGTCATGGTTTAAAAAACATGGAAATGTAACTTATAAAAGTAAATTGGTTTAATTGATATCACATATTTTTCGATTAAATAGTTTATTTTATCATTTATATTGCAAAGTTTTTCGTTGTTAAGGAAACACATTTAAATAAGTTGTAAATTTAATTCTAGAAATAAAAATGTGTTCTACCATTTTCATTTTGGGGTCGATTTTACAACTTTTACTACAAAAGCACCATGCTTGACTTCTCATGGTTGCCAAAATGTTGTAATTTTAGCGTCAAAAAAATGTGGTGCTCTAGAAATACAAATATTTTCTCTCATTTTCGATTTGGGGTCGATTTTACAACTTTTACTACAAAAACACCATGCTACACTGCTCGGGGTTACCAAAAAGTTGTAACTTTAGGCCCCCCAAAAAAGTGTAGCACCGCTTTTAAATTTGGGGATGTTTTTTGGTGGTTTTGACACCTATAAAAAATGAGAACAATGTCGGGTTCTCATCAAGTTCTATAACTTGTTTAATATCAAGAAAAAATAAAATAATGACATATTTGATACCTATAAAAGTGTATGTAAATTGATTTTAATAAAATATAACAAATGAAATAACAAATTAAAACAACATCTAAACCAAAATGATGACCATCATGTCACAACAAATTCTTATAATGTACGATATACCAATAGATGATGATGGAATTATGCTGGATTGATCAATTATTTGCGATCTATAATATTTTACAGAATTGGGTGGTTTTCATGATAGTTCCATGTTTGGATAACCTATGAGGAGAGAATATCCACTTTCCCCCATAAATATCTCTTTTCGCTTGCATACAATGTACATTCCATGATTATTGATCAATCACTATGACCCTATAGTGTTGACATCTCTTCCACATTAGTGCCATTTTTATAGAACTTACCCCGTGTTATACATAGTTCCATTGCTTCTGTATCCCAACTTTTTACTAGTGTCAGCATAGTTCTTTGCTGAGTGGGAGGATTACCTTTGGTTTGTAATCCATTTTCATATTTTAATTCACATTCCACTATTGAGACTTCCAAGTACATATACCTAGAATAGACAATAATATGTTTGGTTACTTGAGTATATATCATTTGCAATTTCGAAATATTGTGGTTCACACACATATTTTGTTGTTTTTTTAAGATATCCAATTTCAAATGTATATGCCATTTTACTCGAGATCTATATTATGAATCTAAATATATATAGATTTGAAATAAGCATTTTTCATTTAAAATTAAACCTAATATAATATAGATCTACTAGATTCAGTATAAACATATTAGATCTAGCATAAAACTGTGAAATGTATATGGATCCAATCAATATGTGAAGGGTCCATAGATACCAAACCTTTGCTCTGATACCAAATGTAAGGTGTGGATTTACCTTGAAACAAAAGCTATTATCAAATTACTAGAAAAACTATATTTCATAACAATTAACTAAAAAAAAAAAACTATTTTCATGAGAAAGTAGATCTAAAACATTCACAATTTAACATAATAACAATTTAATGGAACAAGAGATAAATCATATTTGTAATCCAATGAACTATCAATATAGTGCACCTTTATATCACCTCAACCAATGTAGGAAAATAATGTGTGGTGGATGACTCTCCACCCAACCAACCCTTCAGTGAAACACTGAGATCCCTTGATCCCTCAACCAATAGACCATTGCCATATCTATTCTCATACTTGTCATGACCATTCCTTTATCCCTCTAGTATATAAGAGGAATATAATGGTTATGGGGTAATAGAATAAAACTGGTTGTGGTTCACTAGTTGAGGGATCGGTAGCTCTCAATGTTTCACTGAGGGGTTAGTTGGGAGGATATTCGTACCCCACACATTTTTTCCTACATTTGTCAAGGTGATCTAAAGAAGCAATCTTTTGATAGCTCATTGGGTTATAGGTATGATTTATCGCTTTTTTGATTAAATTTTATTTTGATATATTGTAAAATTTTTAGATCTACTTTCTTATGGGGATAACTTTGATTTAGTTGATTGTTAGAAAATATGTGTTTCCTAACATTATTGTAATAAATTTTGTTTCAAGGCCAATCCAAGTCTTACATTTCGTATTAGAGAAAAGTTTTTTAGCACGAGGACCTATTGGCCCTTCCCATATTAATTGGATATGTATATATCTCACAACTTTATGTTAGTTCAAATAAATTTAAACTAGATCTAGTAAATATATATTACCTTAGATTTAGTATAAAAATAAAAGAAAAAGACTTATTTCCTATATGTATATATCTCACAACTTTATGCTACTTCTAATAAATTTATACTACATCTAGTAAATCTATATTACATTAGATTTAATCTAAAAATAAAAGAAAAAGACTTATTTCCTATCTATATAACGCATAAACAATTGCAAAGATCCTCATAAATGATGAATTGTAGTTCTCTGCTAAAGTTGATTTACAAGCGAAACACCATCATCTAGATTGGAATTTAATTTTGATGGTGTTCTTCCTTGGGGAGAAAATTCCCACCCATGGAAGAACCACCTATCAAATACTAACTTCCTCAAATTTTTCTCTCATTATGTGTAAATTCATGGCCCATGAGTTAATGCCATCTTTCCATGGCCAACTTCTCATTGAATCTAAAAACTGATAAGCACCACTCCCATGAAATGTGTGCAAGAAGGAAAGACTAAATCTCAACCAATCCTCCAGTTTGTTTCCAAGAATCTCTTCTTCTACATTATACCACTTGTATTCTGTAGCATTCTTACTTGATGGAACCTTCTATAAGAACTCACCTTCCCATTCATAGTGAATTTCCAATAGAGATTGCAAACCAGTCACAACTTAACAAGACATGTTAGCTGCAATATTATCCTCGCGAGGCCTAGAGATAAAAAACAAGGAAGAAAAATAGAAGAAAAATCCTTATTATTTCCATTGTTGCAAACACCTTAAACAATAAATTAACAATGAGTCACCAACACATTAAACCAATGTCATTTCAAGGAAAAGGCTCAAATGTTGCAATGGACAAACAAACAATGGAAAGAAATAAAAAAAACACAATTAATTACCTTTACAATAATAACAAGTTATACAACTTGACGAGAACTTTATACTCAAAATGAAAACTCTAGCCATAAAAACTCATATATTTTTGTCAAAACCACCAAAAAACAACCCCAAATCGAAAAACGATGCTACCGGTAACAACCTTTTTTTTTGGAGCTAAAATTACAATTTTTTTGAAACTTTGGGTGGCATTGCTATAATCAAAACCATAAAATATACCATGAATTGAAAATGGTAGGATGCATCTTTCACTCATTTTTTTTCCTGTGATAAAATTACAAGTTATTTGACATTGTCTCCTTAACGATCAACGCCATTGCAATATGAATGTCAAAATCAATCTATGAATCAAAAATAGGTGCTACTGACACATTTTTTCTTTGCTGACTTACATTTGAAGATGTTTTCGAACCATACCATTAATATACTTAATTTTTTTTTTTAAGTGAAAAGACACATGACAATTTCAAGGAAAAATGAACAAATATTAACTAAAAATGGCATAAATATTAATAAAAAATGAAAAAGAAATTACATGTTTGGAAGATATTTCAAAAACAAAAAAATAAAAAAAAACACAAAATTTATGAACCTAGTAAATAAGAGAAATAATAAAAAAATGAAAAAACTTAAAAAAAAAAGACAAAGAGGAGAAATAATAAAAAAACAAAAGTTAAAAAAAATGAAAAAGGAAGAAGTGATAAAAAACAAAAAGAAATTAAATAAACATAAAATTTTATAAAATACAAACTTAACCACCCAAAAAAAATTAATATAAATGAATGGGGGATTCTTAGTGGATGGGATGGTCACGTGAAGGGGGTGTGTAGCGGGGTAGGTTGAGGGGTGACATGGCTAGTGGTAGGTAGTGGGGTAGGTGGAAGGAGGATGATATGGGGTAGTAGGTAAGGGGAAGGCGTGGGTTACATACCTGAAATATCCAATTGATGTAAGGTACAGACCTGCTGTCCCAGATAATATTAAACATTGGAAAGTTTCTAATGATGATGAGGAAATAAAAGAATTTCTGGAATTAGTAGGTAAATTCTCAGATGATACTGTTGATCATGAACATGATTCGGAATGGGTAGAAAATCAACCTTGCAGAAATAATTCAATTGCTGTTCACAAAATTGTTGAATTAAAAGGGAATTTCATTCCTAAAGGACTCGTTCCTTTAGAAATATTGTTTTCAAAAGATGATACACTGATAAAACCCACCCTGTAGACTACTGAGGAAAATGTTATGGAGTATAATATTGGTTCTAAAAATCAGCCTAAGATGATAAAACTGTCAAAATTGTTGTCAAATGAAGAAAGAAGAAAATATGTTGGTTTACTGAAAGAATATAAAGATATTTTTGCTTGGTCATATCATGATTTAAAAACATATGATACCAGCATAATTCAGCACAAAATCCCTCTAAAACCAAACACTAAGCCTTTTAAACAGAAGCTTAGAAGGCTTAACCCAACATTGCTGCCAATAATTGAAAAAGAGGTGAAAAAACTAATAGATGCAAAAATTATTGTGCCTCTAAGGTATTCATCTTGGGTTGCTAATTTAGTGCATGTACGTAAGAAGAATGGAGAGATAAGACTATGTGTAGACTTCCGGAACTTGAATAGATCTTGCCTTAAGCATAACTATTCATTACCAAAAATAGATCAGATTTTGCAGAGGGTTGTAGGTTCTCACAGAATTTCAATGATTGATGGATTTTCTGGTTATAACCAGATTGCAGTTCAGCCGAAGGATCGAGAAAAAATAGCATTTATTACTCCATGGGGGACCTTTATGTATGACAAAATGCCTTTTCGACTCATGAATGCAGGTGCTACTTTTCAGAGGGCTATGGATATAGCTTTTGTGGGTGAAAATGAATGGTTTGTAGTGATATACCAAGATGACATCATAGTCTTTTCTAAGTCTAATGAAGATCATCTTAAACATTTGAGACAAATTTTTATTAAATGCAGAAAGTTTGGTTTATCACTAAACCAAAACAAGTCTCATTTTGCCCTGACTGAAGGCAAATTGTTAGGCCATATTGTTTCTACTAAACGAATACGGATAGATCCAAAGAGAGTCAAGGCTATCTTAAAAATCAGCGTTCCTAGAAATAAAAAAGAAATTCAATCTTTTATTGGAAAAATCAACTTTTTAAGATGGTTTATTCCCAAATTTGCAGAAATAATAAAGCATATCACTCAGATGCTTAAGAAATATAGGGAGGCTAAGTGGTCTAACTAGGCTAAACAAGCATTTGAAGCCATAAAGAAAGCATTAATAGAAGCCCCACTGTTGATGGCTCCTAATTATACAAAAGATTTTGCAGTCGTCTCATTTGCATCAGAAGACACTATAGTTGTTGTATTATTACAAAAGAACTCAGATAATTTGGAACAGCCAATTTCATTCTTCTGTAAAACATTAAGAGACTCAGAGCTGAAATATAATATAATGGAAAAGCAAGCATATGCTTTAGTTAAAGCTCTTAAATTTTTTAGAATATATGTTTTACATTCTAAGGTTGTTGCATATGTCCCAAATTCAGCAGTTAAGGAGATTCTAGCACAGCCTAACAGTGAAGGAAAAAGAGGCAGATGGATAGCTAAGTTCATGGAATATGACGTACAAATTAAACCAACAAAGTTGGTAAAAGGAAAGGGATTAGCTAAACTTTTGACATAATCAAATTGTTAGGCTTTGAATCTTCATGTGATGGTAGAACAGTTAGAGCAGGTTATGGCAACAGAACACAGTAAGCAGCAGGTTTATAATAGGTATGGTGAGTCTGATTGGTATAAAGATGTTGTATATTTCCTTTTGTATTTATAATGCCCTCTCGAATTGAATAGAAATGAATGCAGATCGTTAAAACTAAAGGCAATGAAGTATGTTTTAATAGATCAGATTTTGTACTGGAAGGATCCGGGAGGAATATTGTTGAAATGTTTGGAGAAATCCAAAGTTGATGCTGTGATTGTAGAATTGCATAGTGGAGTTTGTGGAGGGCACAAGTACTGGAAGGAAACTTCCTTCAAAATCCCGAGAGCAGGATATTATTGACTTACCCTTTTCTCAGATGTATATCATCAAGTTAGATCGTGTGTTGAATGTCAAAAGTTTACAGGTAAGCATAAGCTTCAGTCCTTACCTTTGAAACCTATTTTAGTGAATGGTCCATTTCAGCAGTGGGGTCTAGACTTCATTAGTGAAATCCATCCTCTCTCTAGTGGACAGCATAAATAGATTCTAACTGCTATTGATTTTTTCACTAAATGGGTGGAAGCAGTTCCTATAAGGAGAGCAACTGAACAAGTCATAATTGCTTTCCTTCAAGAAAACATTCTGGGTAGAATTGGATTCCCTAAGAAATTAGTTACTGATAATGCTCCTGCTTTCAAATAAAAAAAGATGGTGAACTTTTGTCAAGAAAATAATATTAGCTTAAAACAGTCCACACCATACTATCCATAAGGAAATGGATTAACAGAATCTAGTAACAAAAATATTGTAAATAGTATCAAGAAAATGCTATTTGAAAACAAAAGGAGTTGTGATACCAAACTAAAATTTGCTCTCTGGGATGATAGAGTAACAATTAAAAAATCAATTGGGACATCCCCTTTCCAATTGGTATATGGAATTGTTGTTGTATTTCATGTTCAATTAGTGACCCCAGCCATTAAGTTTATGGAGGAAATAAAAGAAGAAGCAGATGATATCAGAAGAAGAATGTTTCAGATAGTTCAGTTGCAGCAGGAGAGGGAAGTTATCAAGGATACAACTGAGAGACATCAAAGAAGAACGAAGGAAAGCTCTGATAAAAAAGTTAAAAAAGAGATGTTTGCAGTTGGTGACCTCATTCTCAGGAGGGATGCATGAAAGGAAGAAAAAGGTAAGCATGGGAAGTTTGAAAACTTATGGCTATGGCCTTTTTCAGTCATAAAGATCCTTGGAAACAATACTTTTGTCTTACAAAATCTGAAAGGTGAAGAGATTGCAGGTCCAGTCAATGGACGTTTCTTAAAGCATTTTTACATATATTGAAAGACAAAGTGTTATTGTACATAGTCACTGTATATATCATTTTTTCTTCAGATAAGACTCCAACCCAATAAGACAGAAATGACTTTAGCAGGTTTCTGAAGGCACTGGTCAACATGTTCTCAAAGTTTCACAGGAAAATTTTGTCCCCAAATGGAGCCAGATGTTATCTCTAAGGTTGTTTGACCTTTTTACTTTAAGATCTTTGATTGTGATGTGTTTTTATTTTTTTAAATTTTGCTTTGTTTTACACTTTAGTTTTGATTGAACACCATTATGGTTTTCTTTTAGTCTTCTGAATCATCAAAATCTTCACTCATTATTCATGAACCTATGTATGTGCAAGATATTTTATATTATATGGTGGATTGTTAAAACTGGTAGCATTATCCAAACTGACAGCATTTTACTTACTGGCAGCAAAATTTCAAAGGGTATTTCATTAAAAAGTTTGTTATTTATAAATACCATGGAATATAAAGGGGTAATAAACTATCGTTATATTCATGATTATTTGGCATTCGGTATGAATATGTTTTAAAGGTGGCCCTGTCCATAAAATGATGAGTTTTATCGTGTCATTTATGGAATTGTACACCTGTTCTCATTTTGAAATTTAAACACTACGTGCAATGAATGTTAGTACTGATCGTGGAAGAGTCAAATTAATTCTTCCTTTTCCCTAAAAATATGTCTCATTATTTTGCTGGTAAAATAGAGAAGGACATCTAGAGAGCCATTTGTATACTGTCAATGTTCATTGATCACTAACAACAACAGTAGGGTTTGAAGCACCTAGGGTTTGTTCTCAAATTTTGATAGATTTTATGTTAAAATGGTTGGATTAAATCATATACGTTTCCCTACATATCAAAGCAAGTGGTTGCAGCAAAAAATTCCCTGTTTAAAGCAGTACAGTGTGAAGGGTTTTAAATGTCGAAGACATCAGGGGAAGAAGATCTAGAGGTTAATGTAAAAAGAAAGCCAGGAGGTTTCATTTGCAGCTTGGAGCCAAATGATACAGACTGGATAATGAAATTTCCCAGGTCTGCTAAATTAATGAAGAAGTCCGGATGGTTTAAGTTCTGTGAGAAATTGCAAGTTTACCACTCACAGGTAACCATGTTATTTATTAAAAACTATAGAGATGAAAAGGTTCAGTTGGAAAGCTTAATAGTTAGGGTAAATGAGGATTCTATTGTTGAGGTAATAGATGTTTCAGCACAGGGAGAGAAATGGTTTAATCAACAAGATTTCCAAGGATATTTCAGTGAATTTTTTATGCCAGGATTGGAAAATCTAGATTGGAAAAATGGTGTCCATGTTAGCAAAATGAAGCCAAGCTGGAATATTCCTTTGGAGATGATACAAAATTACATCACATGCGATGGCAGGTATGACAGAGTGCTAAAATGCCATTTAAAATTGCTAATGCACATCAATGGAAGTATACAGGTAAATCTCCCATTTTATTTATTAAAAATCCTTCAAAAGATGATTTCCAGGGTTCAGGGCCATCCCAAGCATATTGCTCGATCTGTCTATCATTAAGGCTTGATTAAGCTATTGATTTTATCTCAGTTGATAAAGGAGGGAAGAACATGGGAATATCTATTAACAGAGCTAGGTTTTAAAGACAACAGTAAAGAGAGAGGTAAAAGAATGATGGAAAATATAGACCAGCAAACAACAAGTCCTAAAAAAACTAGTTCAAACCGTTGAGAAAGAAGGAAAGAATACTACAGAGAAACCCATCCAAGAAGTTTTGTTCCCTGAAGCTTCCTGCACAAATGAAAACCCTGAAAAACTGAGTGTTATGCTGAAAAATATAGCCTCAAAAAGTGAAATTCGTAAACAGTTATTGAAGACAGAGAAGCCAAGAACCAGGTTAAGAAAGAAGCTGCAGATAGAAAAAAGATCAGCACATGAAGGTGTAATGGAAGTTGTAATGATAGATGATGCTCTTAGTGAAGAAACTGTACATACATCAAAGGATCAATATTGTGCAGATATTGAGAGGTTTGTTGATATTCAAGGTGTTGCAGGGTCTATACCTGAGGCCTTTTGCACAAACAAGTAGGTTAATTCAGATGATGGTTCAACATCAAAGACTCTACAGGAAGAAGAAGTCCATATAAGAGAAGAAGACTTGGAAATATCTCTAGAACTAAACCAAGTTAAGAAGTCTTTGCAGACATACAAAGAACAAACCGGGTATTTGCAAAACATTAATGAAAAGTTGATGGTAGCCAACAAGAGACTCTATGAAGATTTGGAAGATAAGGAGACAGAATATCAAACGTTGCTGATAATATCTAAAGATATTCTGAGGGAGAAACGAGCCATTTAGAAGCAGTTGGAACTCATCAAATCTCAGAACAAGGAGGACAATAAGGATGTTGAATTCACCAGACTGCAGAAGCATTCCCAATTTTTGAGTGATTTAGCTACACTAGCAGAGGCTTTTAGAAGCCTTTAGAAGTTGAATTGTAGTTTGCTTTTGAAGTTATGTTATTTATTTGACAGATGTATTTTCTATATTACACTTGTACTTGAATACTTTTTAAAAGGGATTGACTTCCCTATTTTTGAGGAGGTTGGATCCATAGATGTAGGATCTTATAGTTAGCTTAAAGAAAACAATATTTTGTATTTTTAAGGGGGTCTCAAGAGGAGACAAGGGTTGGAATTTTTGGAGTTATGAAGATCCTGTTTTGATCACTCTCTGTATGACATAAAATACTTTACATCTTCAATACAGGTTCTAACTTGAATGAGTATGATTATGATTTGTCTGTGTGTTATGAATTGTGTTTCTTATAATTTATCATGGATATGGTCCATTGAATTCCATTACAGTGATTCTTATGTGGAAATACAATTATCCTTTATACTTTTAAAAAATCAGAGGCAGTTTCATTTCATGACTTTATGATCGTAGTTACTGGGATATTGGATATTGTATCTTGTTTTATGTTATACAGTTCCTGTATGATTTCATGATTCTCTTATAACTCTCATGACATACCAGCCTAGTTCTTTGATAATTGTGTGATTTTCCAACATCTTTGATTTCATACCAGCTTGGTTTTCATTTTGAGTTTATTGATTTATATTTTTGAAAAATATTTCCTTAAGCTCGAACCCCTGTAGTCTAGGTTCAACTTTAGGGATAACATCTTCTAGCGTCGTTGCTGGGGACGGACAAAGGAAATGATATCTTCCCTGGGTAATCGACATTTTCATGAAACTAATTTTGCAGGGTGAAAAAAATCAGTCAAATCTGATACAAACTACATTCAGTCACCTTTAAAAAGTTACAGTGGCTTCAAAAAAGATAGGAACTCGAGAAAATCCGTCATCCCCTTTGAATCCAGGAGTCTCAGATCCTGAGTAGTTGTTAAAGGAGGCTAGGAGAAATTTAATTTCTACTTCATAAAAAAAATTCAAACATCCTGCAGCTTTGGAGATCCCTGAATCTTCATCTATTCCAGTTCATTATTTTAATCCACATTCAAAAAAAGGAAGAGAAGAGTTAGACCTGTTATTTACCCCTTCCCAAATTGACAATTTTCATATCTTTACAAATCCTTTGCTGTCAGAGAAGGTTAAACTTGAAGCATTGCAAACAGAAGCTTCTTCTTTATTTTCAACCTATATTCCTTTGGTTAAGACTATCCCAGTGTATCAATCAAATCCTGGTAATTTGTCTCCTTTATCACAACAGTAAAGCAGCCTTTAGTCTAATACAAATCTAAACATTTCCAACCCTATAATGGCTCAGCCTCAAAATCGAATGGTTTCCATGGTAGCAGCAAGATATGCCCCACTTGTTTTACCCCAGCCTCTCAATGCTCTCCCAGCAAGAGATTATGAAAAGTACCTTCCAAGATTTAATGGCCAGGGAGATGCTACTACAGAACAACACTTGAATACATTCTGTAGTTATGCATATAATCATAATTTTGAACATGAGGATGTTTGGATGAGGTTTTTTGTTCAAATTTTAGATGGTGAGGTTAGAAAATGGTTTAGGGAATTACCACCAAACTCCATAGATGGCATAGATGCTTTAGAAGAAGCATTTATGAGACAATGGGGGGACACTAAAGACTATTTGCATTACATGACAGATTTTGGATCATTAAAAAGAAAAAAGGATGAAGCTGTGAGAGACTTTTCCAAAAGATTCAACAAAATGTACAGTAGGATTCCAGCTGAAGTAAAACCTACTGAGACATCAGTTCAGTTAACTTATGCAAACTCATTTGATCATGAGTTTTCTTTGCTATTAAAAGAAAGAAAATCTGTGTCACTTCAAAACATGCAAAATGCAGCATTAGAAGTAGAGTCAAATATTTTGGCCTCAAATAAACTCAAAGAGGAAACAGAACACCAAATTGTTGACAAAAAGGGCAAGAAGGAAATCATTACATCCAGCCATAAAGGAAGGTCATCATATAGCAAAATGGATAAAATGAGTAAAATCATAAAAATTTTGTCTGCTAATATTGACAGGTTGGAAATGGGAAATAGAAATCAGAATAAACCCATACCTGAAGGTGATAGAAATCAGAATCAGTTTAGAAGACCTTTTGCTCCTAGGTTTTTTCCAAGAGAAAGACGAAATAATGATATACATAGAGACAGATGAGAAAATGAAGAACAAAGGATTCAACGTCCTTTTCAAAATAATAATGTCAGAGATGATGAATCATATGAAATATATGAAGGGGAGTTAGATGGTTTGGAAGAGGAAGAACATAATATTAGTCAATTTGATGGTGATTCTTCCTCTCATTTTCTTACTAAATATGATTATTAGTATGCTACAGAAATAGATCATTATGAAGGAATTGATTATCAGATGTCTATGCCTGAAGTCTGTCAGGAAATACCACAAAAATCATATGGTCTAAGATCAGGGGTAAAACATGCAGCACAAGCTAAAAAATTGGTGAAAGCTCTTCCTCTTAAGCAAAATATGTTTGCAAATCAGAAAGAAATTGTAATTGAAAGAAAAGATGAAGTTGTGAATCCTGAGGAGATGAATAAATCTGTAAGTGGTTTCAGTTTTGAACATGAGCTTAATAAGGTGAAAATCCCTATGCCTTTAACAGAATTGATTAAGAGTAAAGTTTACAGGGAAGCAACTTTTAAAACCTTTAGAAATGCAGTGAATTATACTCCTATCACATCTGATGAGATCAATTTGCAGGATGAAAAACCTACTATCATTGTAGGGTCAAAAACTTTTGATCAGCCTGATGATAATTCTGAATATCCTCCTCCTTTTTATATAACCTTTTCAATACATGATCAGCTATTGCATAATTGTATGCTAGATTCAGGCGCTTCACATAATCTCATGCCAAAAACAATCATGGAAGCTTTAGGACTGAGTGTTACTAAACCATACCATGATTTGTATGCATTTGATTCTAGGGCAGTGAAATGTATTGGGGTAATCAAGGACTTGGTGGTGAATTTAACCTAGGTACCTATGAAGAGTGTACTGATGGATATAGTTGTAGCAGATATTTCTCCTAAATTTGGTATGTTATTGTCTATATCCTGGGCAAAGAAAGTGGGAGGAACTTTGCAGATGGGTCTTTCATATGCTACAATTCCAGTATTTGGGGGAGAATTCAGAAGACTTTACAGAGAGGTACAGATGGCATATTTGGTAAGTGACAGTAGACACCCCAATAATCATCCTATCTACTCAATCGATGAAAATTTTGGTTCTTGTATATTGCAATTAAATGATGAGACTGAAGGGGTTTTACAAGTGCAAAAAGATATTCCAGTTCAGGTAAAGAAAGAGGAACCAGATGGATTGTGGCAGATGTATTTTGATGGTGCATCAAGTAAAGAAGGGGCAGGAGCAGGAGTTTTATTTATTTCAGCTGGAGGTGAGGTTATTTCCCTTATGTACAAATTGGAATTTAAAACAACAAATAATACTAATGAATATGAGGCCTCGATTCATGGGTTAAGAGCAACAAAAGACTTGGGAATAAAATAACTTGATGTATTTGGCGACTCCGAATTAGTTATTCAGCAAGTAAAAAGGGTTTACCAAGTAAAGCAGTATTTATTGAAAGTTTATAGGAATGAGGTTTGGGATCTAATTGAAAATTTCTTCATATCCTTCAATATAAATTTTGTCCCAAGAGAATATAATGAGACAACTGATTCCCTAGCTTTAGTAGTAGCCTATTTCAATGTTCCAAAGGTAACTCATCTGAAATATCCAATTGATGTAAGGTACAGACCTGCTGTCCCAGATAGTATCAAACATTGGAAAGTTTATAATGATGATCAGGAAATAAAAGAATTTCTGTAATTAGAAGGTGAATTCTTAGATGATACTGTTGATCATGAATAGGATTCAGATTGGGTAGAAAATCAACCTTGCAAAAATAATTCAATTGTTGATCACAAAATTGTTGAATTAAAAGGGAATTTCATTCCTAAGGGACTTGTTCCTTTAGAAAGATTGTTTTCAAAAGATGATACACTGATAAAACCCACCCTGTAGACTACTGAGGAAAATGTTATGGAGTATAATATTGGTTCTGAAAATCAGCCTAAGATGATAAAACTGTCAAAATTGCTGTCAGATGAAGAAAGAAGAAAATATGTTGGTTTACTGAAAGAATATAAAGTTATTTTTGCTTGGTCATATCATGATTTAAAAACATATGATACCAGCATAATTCAGCACAAAATCCCTCTAAAACCAAACACTAAGCCTTTTAAATAGAAACTTAGAAGGCTTAACCCAGCATTGCTGCTAGTAATTGAAAAAGAGGTGAAAAAACTACTAGATGCAAAAATTATTGTGCCTCTAAGGGATTCATCTTGGGTTGCTAATTTAGTGCCTGTATGTAAGAAGAGTGGAGAGATAAGACTATGTGTAGACTTGCGGAACTTGAATAGATCTTGCCTCAAGGATAACTATTCATTACCAAAAATAGATCAGATTTTGCAGAGGGTTGTAGGTTCTCACAGAATTTCAATGATTGATGGATTTTCTGGTTATAACCAGATTGCAATTCAGCCGGAGGACCGAGAAAAAACAGCATTTAGTACTCCATGGGGGACCTTTATGTATGACAAAATTCCCTTTGGACTCATGAATGCAAATGCTACTTTTCATAGGGCTATGGATATAGCTTTTGTGGGTGAAAATTAAAGGTTTGTAGTGTTATACCAAGATGACATCACAGTCTTTTCTAAGTCTGATGAAGATAATCTTAAACATTTGAGACAAATTTTTATTAACTGTAGAAGGTTTGGTTTATCACTAAACCCAAAAAAGTCTCACTTTGCCTTGACTGAAGGAAAATTGTTAGGCCATATTGTTTCTACCGAGGGAATAAGGATAGATCCAGAGAGAGTCAAGGCTATCTTAAAAATTAGCATTCCTAGAAATAAAAAAGAAATTCAATCTTTTATTGCAAAAATCAACTTTTTAAGATGGTTTATTCCCAATTTTGCAAAAATAATAAAGCATATCACTCAGATGCTTAAGAAATATAGGGAGGTTAAGTGGTCTAACCAGGATAAACAAGCATTTGAAGCCATAAAGCAAGAATTAATAGAAGCCCCAGTGTTGATGGCTCTTGATTATACAAAAGATTTTGCAATCTTCTCATTTGCATCAGAAGACACTATAGCTGCTATATTATTACAAAAGAACTCAGATAATTTTGAACAGCCAATTTCATTCTTCAGTAAAACATTAAGAGACTCAAAGCTGAAATATAATATAATGGAAAAGCAAGCATATGATTTAGTTAAAGCTCTTAAATTTTTTATAATATATGTTTTACATTCTAAGGTTGTGGCAAATGTTCCAAATTCAGCAGTCAAGGAGATTCTAGCACATCCTGACAGTGAAGGAAAACGAGGCAGATGGATAGCTAAGGTCATGGAATATGACGTAGAAATTAAACCAATAAAGTTGGTAAAAGGACAGGGATTAACTAAACTTCTGACGGAATCAAATTGTCAGGTTTTGAATCTTCATGTGATGGCAGAACAATCAAAGTAGGTAATGGCAACAGAACACAGTAAGCAACAGGTTTATAACAGGTATGGTGAGTCTGATTGGTATAAAGATGTTATATATTTCATTTTGTATTTACAATGCCCTTTCAAATTGAATAGAAATGAATGCATATCGTTAAAACTAAAGGCAATGAAGTATGTTTTAATAGATCAGATTTTGTACTGGAAGGATCTGAGAGGAATATTGTTGAAATGTTTGGAGAAATACGAAGTTGATGCTGTGATTGTAGAATTGCATAGTGGATTTTGTGGAGGGCACAAGTACTGGAAGGCAACTGCCTTCAAAATCCTGAGAGTGGGATATTATTGGCCTACCCTTTTCTCAGATGTATATCATCAAGTTAGATCATGTGTGGAATGTCAAAAGTTTGCAGGTAAGCATAAGATTTAGTCCTTACCTTTGAAACCTATTTCAGTGAATGATCCATTTCAGCAGTGGGGTCTAGACTTCGTCGGTGAAATTCATCCTCCCTCTAGTGGACAGCATAAATGGATTATAACTGCTACTGATTTTTTCACTAAATGGGTGGAAGCAGTTCCTACAAGGAGAGCAACTAAACAAGTCATAATTACTCTCCTTCAAGAAAACATTCTTGGTAGATTTGGATGCCCTAGGAAATTAGTTACTGATAATGCTCTTGCTTTCAAATAAAAAAAGATGGCGAACTTTTGTCAAGAAAATAATATTAGCTTAAAACAGTCCACACCATACTATCCACAAGGAAATGGATTAGCAGAATCCAGTAACAAAAATATTGTAAACAGTATCAAGAAAATGATATTTGAAAACAAAAGGAGTTGGGATACCAAACTAAAATTTGCTCTCTGGGCTGATAGAGTAACAATTAAAAAATCAATTGGGACATCCCCTTTCCAAATGGTATATGGAATTGATGTTGTTTTTTCTATTCAATTAGTGACCCCAGTCATTAAGTTTATGTAGGAAATAAAAGAAGAACCAGATGATATCAGAAGAAGAATGTTTCAGATAGTTCAGTTGCAGCAGGAGAGGGAAGCTATCAAGGATACAGCTAAGAGACATCAAAGAAGAATGAAGGAAAGATTTGATAAAAAATTTTAAAAAGAGATGTTTGCAGTTGGTGACCTCCGTTCTCAGGTGGGATGCACGAAAGGAAGAAAAATGTAAGCATGGGAAGTTTGAAAACTTATGGATAGGGCCTTTTTCAATCATAAAGATCCTTGGAAACAATACTTTTGTCTTACAAAATCCGAAAGGTGAAGAGATTGCAGGTCCATTTAATGGACGTTTCTTAAAGCATTTTTACACATATTGAAAGACAAAGTGTTATTGTACATAGTCACTATATATATCATTTTGCTTCAGATAAGACTCCAACCCAATAAGACAGAAATGACTTTAGCAGGTTTCTGAAGGCACTGGTCAACATGTTCTCAAAGTTTCACAGGAAAATTTTGTCCCCAAATGGAGCCAGATGTTATCTCTAAGGTTGTTTGACCTTTTTACTTTAAGATCTTTGATTGTGATGTGTTTTTATTTTTTTAAATTTTGCTTTGTTTTACACTTTAGGTTTGATTGAATGCCATTATGGTTTTCTTTTAGTCTTCCGAATCATCAAAATCTTCACTCATTAGTCATGAACCTATGTATGTGCAAGAGATTTTATATTATATGGTGAATTGTTAAAACTGGTAGCATTATCCAACCTAGCAGCATTTCATGAACTAACAGTATTTTACGTACTGGCAGCAGAATTTCAAAGGGTATTTCATTAAAAAGTTTGTTATTTATAAATACCACGGAATATAAAGGGGTAATAAACTATGGTTATATTCATGATTATTTGGCATTAGGTATGAATATGTTTTAAAGGCGGCCCTGTCCATAAAATGATGAGTTTTATCGTGTCATTTATGGAATTGTACACCTTTTCTCATTTTGAAATTTAAACACAACATGCAATGAATGTTAGTACTGATCGTGGAAGATTCGACTTAATTCATCCTTTTCCCTAAAAATATGTCTCATTATTTTCCTGGTAAACTGGAGAAGGACATCAAGAGAGCCGTTTGTATACTGTCAATGTTCATTGATCACAAACAGCAACAGTAGGGTTTGAAGAAGGTACGGTTTGTTCTCAAATTCTGATAGATTTTATGTTAAAAGGGTCGGATTACATCATATATAGACTAAAATTCCCTGTTTAAAGCAGTATAGTGTGAAGGGTTTTAAATGTCGAAGACAATAGGGGAAGAAGATCCAGAGGTTAATGTAAAAAGAAATCCAGAAGGTTTCATTTGCAGGTTGGAGCCAAACAATACAGACTAGATAATGAAATTTCCCAAGTCTACTAAATTAATGAAGAAGGCCAGATGGTTTAGGTTCTGTGAGAAATTGCAAGGTTACCACTCATAGGTAACTATGTTATTTATTAAAAACTATAGAGATGAAAAGGTTCAACTGGAAAGATTAACAGTAAGGGTAAACGAGGATTCTATTCATGAGGCAATAGATGTTCTGGCACAGGGAGAGAAATGGTTTAAACAACAGGATTTCCAAGGAGATTTAAGTGAATTTTTTATGCTAGGATTGGAAAATCTAGATTGGAAAAATAGTGTCCATGTTAGCAAAATGAAGCCAAGCTGGAAGATTCCTTTGGAGATGATACAAAATTACATCACATGCAATGGCAAGTATGACAGAGTGCTAAAATGCCATTTAAAATTGCTAATGCACATCAATGGAAGTATACAGGTAAATCTCCAATTTTATTTATTTAAAAGCCTTCAAAATATGATTTCCAGGGTTCAGGGCCATCCCGAGCATACTGCTCGATCTGTCTATCATCAAGGCTTGATTAAGCTATTGATTTTATCTTAGTTGCAAATGGAGGGAAGAACATGGGAAGCTCTATTAACAGAGCTAGGGTTTAAAGACAACCCTAAAGAGAAACGCAAAAGAATGATGGAAAATACAGACCATAAAACAACAAGTCCTAAAAAACCAGTTCAAACTATTGAGAAAAAGGAAACAATACTACAGAGAAACCCATCGAGGAAGGTTTGTGCCCTGAAGCTTCCTGCACAAATGAAAACGCTAAAAAACTAAGTGTTATGCTGAAAAATATAGCCTCAAAAAGTGAAATTCGTAAACAGTTATTGAAAACAGAGAAGCCAAGAACCAGGTTAAGAAAGAAGCTGTAGATAGAAAAAATATCAGCACATGAAGATGCAATGGAAGTTGTAATGATAATGATTCTCTTAGTGAAGAAACTGTACATACATCAAAGGATCAATATTGTGCAGATATTGAGAGGTTTGTTGATATTCAAGGTGTTGCAGGGTCTATACTTAAGGCCTTTTGCACAAACAAGCAGGTTAATTCAGATGATGGTTCAACATCAAAGACTCTACAGGAAGAAGAATTCCATATAAGAGAAGAAGACTTGGAAATATCTCCAGAACTAAACCGAGTTAAGAAGTCTTTGCAAACATACAAAGAACAAAACGGGTATTTGCAAAACATTAATGAAAAGTTGATGGTAGCCAACAAGAGACTTCGTGAAGATCTAGAAGATTAGGAGACATAATATCAAAAGTTGCTGATAATATCTAAAGATATTCTGAGGGGGAGATGAGCCATTTAGAAGCAGTTGGAACTCATCAATGCTCAGAACAAGGAGGACAATAAGGATGCTGAATTCGCCAGACTGCAGAAGCGTTCCCATGTTTTGAGTGATTTGGCTACACTAGCAGAGGCTTCTAGAAGCCTTTAGAAGTTGAATTATAGTTTTATTTTGAAGTTATGTTGTTTATTTGACATATGTATTTTCTCTATTACACTTGTACTTGAATACTTTTTAAAAGGGACTGACTTCCCTATTTTTGAGGAGGTTCGATCCATAGATGTAGGATCTCATAGTTAGCTTAAAGAAAACAATATTTTGTATTTTTAAGGGGGTCTCGAGAGGAGACAAGGGTTGGCATTTTTGGAGTCATGAAGATCCAGTTTTAATCACTCTCTGTATGACATAAAATACTCTACATCTTCAATACAGGTTCTACCTTGAATGAGTATGATTATGATTTGTCTGTGTGTGTTATGAATTGTGTTTCTTATAATTTATCATGGATATGGTCCATTGAATTCCATTACAGTGATTCTTATGTGGAAATACAATTATCCTTTATACTTTTAAAAAAACAGAGGTAGTTTCATTTCATGACTTTATGATCGTAGTTACTAGGATATTGGATCTTGTATCTTGTTTTATGTTATACAGTTCCTGTATGATTTCATGATTCTCTTATAGCTCTCATGACATACCAGCCTAGTTCTTTGATAATTGTGTGATTTTCCAACAGCTTTGATTTCAGACCAGCTTGGTTTTCATTTTGAGTTTATTGATTTATATTTTTGAAAAAGATTTCCTTGAGCTTGAACCCCTATAGTCTAGGTTCAATTTTAGGGATAACATAATATTTACATGTTAGGGTTAACCTTGACTTGGGAATGAGAAAGGATGTAACTAGTTTAAGGAACATGTTTTTAGTCACCCGTGGTTTCTTGCTAGTTGTATTTGCATTTAAAGAACCTTGTAAATATGGTTGTAATATTCCATTATAGTGTGGAAAAGTGTAAATTTTAAATTGAAATTTGATGTATAATTACATAAATGTGTTTTACAATTTAGCTAATTTAAATTTAAATTTTATATGTTCTTTAATTTTTCTTTTAATACACAATTCAATTGAATTTTACTACTCAGTTTGTAAGAT
>LPNX011055272.1:27755-45248 GCA_001517045.1 Pseudotsuga menziesii | reverse complement strand
AATTCATAATTTATAAAGTATAAATCCATTTCAAATTCAAACTCTAAATTATCAAGGGCTTGGTTGCAATATTTTTTGAGAGCATCATTTATATTACTTGATACACTTTACAATTAGCTAAAATATGTCCCTTCAAATAGCACTTGGTGTAGCTAACAAATGCACACCCTTCATGTTGTATCTCTCTCTATATATGATTTTATTAGTATTTCTACAACATATTTCACAAAGGACTATGAGTTCTTTGTGTCGTAACTTCCAAAAGGAAGCTTGCAATGAGGTGTGTCAATATTCCATGCCATTCCATTATATCAATCGTATCTTGTTCTTGTAGAAACTCTCCACACAATCCTAAGTTTATTTCCACTCAGGTTAAGGAAACTTATATATGTAAATAAAATATAGTTGATTTTATGATGAAGAACCAATACATTTTCCTAATTCTCAATAAATTTGCATATCATCCATATCTACCCTTTTTATTAAGCATTGATAAGATCACATATGAACATGGCACAACATATGTTCCTTCCGTAACTCTTTTATAATCTGTTGATGAGTGTATGGAATTTTCAAAAAATCCACATAGGTTCATGTCATAAATCTACGTCATCCACAATCATATCTCTCAACCTACCTCATCTCCATCATTGCATTGGATCCCTCACTGGTAAAGGGGATATGTTCACATCTATAAACTGTTAAAATTTTAAGTGATGATTGTGTGCATTGGATCTATTTAAATAATAATAATTTCAAAATTTGGATGGTTCAATTATAGTTTCACCTTATGCTCAGTGTGTGCATTAAATATGGAGGTGGGTACGATATGTTAATAGTTACATCATTGCGGAGAGGGGGGATCTTTACCTACAAATAAAGGAGTCTCTTACACGAAATTGGTGTCTAACTTGGTTGTGACCTTAAAAGTAGATTATTATTATTGTTATTATTATTATTATAGTAACTATCTCGATGGAGACATGTAAAATTATCATTGATACCATTGGATCTCTTGTGCAACACAACCATATTCCATGAAAGAAGACTAATAATAATATGTATGTATGTATGATCGAAAATTTCCATTAAGAAAAAATGGTAATTCGATTTAGATTGGTGTTGATTATTTTCCTCCACCATCCAATTCTATTAGTAAAAAGCAAAGTTATTAATAAATATTTGTTGAAGTATCATATATAGATATTACTTTAGAATTGGTATCCTACTATGGTTGAATTCAGTAGATTTATAGATTTGTTTGTATATCTATGGCATTTGATAGAGACAAAATCTACCATAAACCTCTATATTTATGTTCAAGAATCTATATATCAAATTAATTTATCAATCTCCTCTTTTATCTATACAACAAAAACATATATCTAAAAATTTAGATCACATGAAAATACTTTTTTTTGGTTCTCTCAATTCTCCAATGGTCCTAGATTCCCTAGAAGAAGATCTATTGTTATATATATATATGTGCGTGTGTGTGGGTGGGTAGGTGTGTGGTTTAAGAGGAGAATGGATTTGGAATCAAAATTGTGGTATATTTCCATTATACAAAATGAATATATTTAAGCCTTGTTGGGGGAGCTAGTTGACTAGATGACTAGACTAGTTAGCCGACTAATTAGAGATTAGGTCGGCCTCCATAGGTCGTGTCAGTTGACTGAACCGATAGGTAGTTATTCATAATTGTTTTGTAATCATATATAATAGGCTATTGATCCAGATATGAACTTGGTTCAGTTTTATGTTTGTATGAACCCATATGTTTTTTGTGTAATATAAGTTGTTATTCAACCTACTATTATTGTCTCTCGTCTCTACTATGATTATATGATTCTTATGTGTATTATTGATAACTTAGTGATATGAGTGATTACAACATTGGTTCCATTTCTGGTAGTACATGTACGGATGAAATGACCATTAGCAGAGGATCTCAGAGAAAGAGATTAAGGACTTGTGGGAGTGTAAGATCACAAAATATCTACAGAATTATGCTCGAAGAAATAAGCTGACTATTGCCCAAGAGAAGGAGAAATTCTTCACTGAAACACATGAAAAGTTTGTAGAATCGGTGCCTTCGTTTTTGAAGAAATTACTGGATGAAAAATCCAATAGACACTAAGGAACAAGAGTTTCTTCAAAATCCAATAAGAGGAGGAAGAACGAATCTATCGGAGTGGTTTACGAAAATCACAGGCGTGTTCTACATAGACCATGCTGTGGAAGAGAGAGTCTCTGTTGAGAGTATCGAAGCGAGATTCTATAACGATTTCACTGAGCAATTTCTGTGCTCACTTCCAACCCTTTTGTTTAAATGACTAATCGACAGGGTAGTAGGTCATATTGTCGAGCCTCGTCCATCACTGATTGAACAAATAAAATAAACACACTAAAAAAAATCCCAAAAATCGAGAAAATGACAAAGGTATGTACAAGATAATCCCCTAAGGGGTATCAATAGAAATATTTTTTGATTAAATGGCCATTTATCAGAAGGTTCTTGATGTCTCCCTCCAGCGTCTGTAACCTGAATGTGTTGGGACCAAGCTTTTATATAATGATAAATGGGCCCAACCACAGGCATTGGAACTTAGTATGTTTTCCTCTATCTTCATGCTCTTTGTCCCATTTCAGAACTAGGTCACCTACTTCCAAATATCTACCAGCTGATTTTCTGTGATTGAACCAGCGTTTCACTGTCTTCTGGTGTTGGTCAATTTTTTTTTGGGATAACTCTCTTTCTTCCTCTAGTTTAAGAAAAGTATTAATCCGATGTTCCATGGAAGAACATGTTGTTTCCTGCACTAACTGGGAGAGCTGTAGAGAGGGTAAAAATAGATGGGGAGGCAAGATAGATTCTTTACCGTATACCAGGAAAAAGGGAGAATTACCTATGGCAGCCTTGGGAGTCACTCTATCAGCCCACAGGGCATTTGATAAGGCATTGTGCCAATTTTTATGATGATTAACCACTGTGCATTTAAAAATTTTGATTAAATTTTTATTGGAGGATTCGGCTAATCCGTTACCTTGAGGATAGTAATTAGATAAATATTTTAATTTTATACCTTTTTCCAATGTGCATTCTATTAATTTTAAAGAAGAAAAATAGGTTGCATTGTCAAAAATCAAAGATTCTGGAATGCCAAACCCGGTGACAATAGAAGAGTCAAGGAATGATATCACCTGTTCTGAGTTAACCACTCGCAAGGGGATGGTTTCAACCCATCTAGTGAAATAATCAGTGGATGTCAGAATGTACTTGTGCTGCTATGAGGAAGCTAGTGTAATCGGCCCAACAATGTCCAAACCCCATTGTTGAAATTGAACTTCAACAATAACAGGCTGGACAGGTAATGCTGCTTTCTTAAGTCTTTTGTCTGCTCTCTGACACTCCTGACATTTCCTAGCAAAGGCATATGCATCTTTGAACAAAATAGGCCAGTAATAACCGGCTTTGAGTACTTTATTTGCAGTGGTTTCCCCGCCAAAATGTCCCCCGGCTGGCCCTGCATGTAGTTGAGACAACACACTATCAGCTTCATTTCTTTCTAAACAACGAAGGAGAACCCCTTCGAATTTTTTTTTGAAGAGAATGTTATCAATCAGCTGATAAGGGGCAGATCTTAATCTCAAAGCCCTTTTTCTACATGAGTCTAAATGTTCAGGAGAATTTCCATGCAATAGAAAAAACTTAATGTCATGATACCAAGAATCAGAGGGGGCTGAGATTGGAAAAACATCCCTTTCAAACATAGAATGTTCATCGATAAAGTGAAGATCAGATTCAGAGATGTCTGAAGATCCGGTTGCCAACTTACAAAGTCCCTGTCCTCTGACAATATTCAAAAGTTTGATTTCCAGGTCATACTCCTGAAGTGTTGTGACCTAATGGGCATGGGCTCGCTTCTCACCCAGGTCCTTTTGTACCAAAAGATTTCTGACTGCGGAATACAACACAATAACTTTGGTATGAGACTTCAGCAAATAAGGCCGAAAATCTTTTACTGACTTAAAAACAACAAATGCTTGTTTGTCTACTTCTGGATAATTGAACTCTGTGCCGTTAAACCCGAAACTTGTAAAAGCAATGGGAGCTTCATTGTTTTCCTGGTTTTTTTGCATTAAAACAGCGGCATATGAAGAGTCAGAAGCAAAAGTGTACAAAATAAATGGTTTAGAGAAATCCGGGCTTGTTAAAGTAGGAGCTTCAGCAATAGCTTTTAATATATCGTGAAAGGATTGCTTTTCCTTAGCGGACCATTTGAAATCAACATCTTTCTTAATCATTTTCTGAAGTGGTCTGACAATCTTAGTGAATCCAGGAATAAACCTGGACACAAAATTTATTTTCCCTAGAAATGATTGCATGGTTTTCTTGGAGTGAGGCATAGAAATATGTGATATAGCCTGGGTTCGTTCAGGGTCAATATTGATACCTTGTTTTGAAACTAAAAAACCCAATAATTTAACTTCTGTAACCGCGAAGATAGATTTCCTGGGATTCAGGGAGATCCCATATTTCCTACAACGCTCAAAAACCCTCCAAAGATGTGTTAGGTGATCAGCCCTGTTTTTTGAAAAAACAGTTACATCGTCAAGGTAAATGACAACAGATTGGCCGATTAGGCCTCTGAACGCAATATCCATTGCCCTTTGAAATGTTGCTCCGGCATTAATTAAACCAAAGGCATTTTCCTGTAAGCATAAGTTCCCCAAGGGGTTATAAAGGTTGTTTTCAACTGATTTGTTTTGGATAATAACACTTGGTTGTATCTTGAAAATCCATCTAAAAGTGAGAACATTTCAGATCCAGAAACCTGTTGTAATATCTTTTCCATAGGGGGAACATGATAATTGTCTTTTTCTGAAACCTTATTCAGATTTCGGAAATCGACGCACAACCTAATCTCACCATTTTTCTTTCTAACTGGGACAAGATTTGCCACCCACTGTGTATGCCGTACTGGAAAAATTATTCTGGCAGCCAGAAGTTTGTTAAGTTCTTTCTTAACATCCGGTTCCAGGCTAGGGTGCATTTTTCTCAATTTCTGCTGGAATGGTTTAGCCTGTTGTTTCATGGGGATGACATGTTGCATTATGTTTGGATCAAATGTCTTGAGATTGTCATATGTCCAAGCAAAAATGTCTTCAAACTCATTAAAGAGTCATATGAAGGCTATTTTTTCTTGGGGAGTACACATACTGCCCAGATTGACACATTGAGGATTATGTTCGGTACCTAAATTTATGACTTCAGATTGCATAGCAGAGCTATTGGTTTTATAGTTCCTTGCACCTTTAAATTTTTCCTTCAAATCATAGAATTTCTCAAGTTTAATTACAGATTTAGGAAGGGTACTGACCTGATCAAGAGATTCTTCAATTGAACAATGTTTATGAATTACTGAAAAGTTGTACAGATCTTCATCATGAGTCATTTCATCGATGACTGCATCTTTGAAGGTGTCCTTCATGGTCAAAAAATCGATTAACTGCTCGTCATGGTCAAAGACTCTCCAATTGACAATATTATTAGGTATGGAAGGCCTGAAAAGCAGTTCAACAGAGAAAGAATCAGCAAACATCCCTTCATATGGGATTAACCTTGAAGCAACATTCGCCAACAAATCTGCTTCCTGATTCAAATAACGAGGAATAAAATTTATATTAAAAGCTTCAAATGATAATAATAAATTCCACACCTCTGTCTGGTAATTTCTTAGATGACCAGCAATGCAATGTATAGTGTTGTGTACCTGTCTAACGAACACTAAGTCCAAAAAACCCTGGTTTTTTGGACTTAGTGTTCGAAGGCTGGTTTTTTTTGGGTTTTTGGACTTAGTGTTCGTTAGACAGGTATGCAACACTATACATTGCATTGCTGTTCATCTAAGAAATTACCAGACAGAGGTGTGGAATTTATTATTATCATTTGAAGCTTTTAATATAAATTCTATTCTTCGTTATTTGAATCAAGAAGCAGATCTATTAGCGAATGTTGCTTCAAGGTTAATCCCATATGAAGGGATGTTTGCTGATTCTTTCTCTTTCGAACTGCTTTTCAGGCCTTCCATACTTGATAATATTGTCAATTGGAGAGTCTTTGACCATGACGAGTAGTTAATCGAGTTTTTGACCATGAAGGACACCTTCAAAGACGCAGTCATCGATGAAATGACTCATGATGAAGATCTGTACAACTTTTCGATAATTCATAAACCTTGCTCAATTGAAGAATCTCTTGATCAAGTCAGTACCCTTCCTAAATCTGTAATTAAACTTGAGAAATTCTATGATTTGAAGGACAAATTTAAAGGTGCATAGAACTGTAAAACCAATAGCTCTACTATGCAATCTGAAGTCATAAATTTAGGTACCGAACATAATCCTCAATGTGTCAATCTGGGCAGTATGTGTACTTGCCAAGAAAAAATAGCCTTCATACGACTCTTTAATGAGTTTAAAGACATTTTTGCTTGGACATATGACGATCTCAAGACATTTGATCCAAAAATAATGCAACATGTCATCCCCATGAAACAACAGGCTAAACCATTCCAGTAGAAATTGAGAAAAATGCACCCTAGCCTGGAACCGGCTGTTAAGAAAGAACTTGACAAACTTCTGGCTACCAGAATAATTTTTCTAGTACGGCATACACAATGGGTGGTAAATATTGTCCCGGTTAGAAAGAAAAATGGCAAGATTAGGTTGTGCGTCGATTTCTGAAATCTGAATAAGGTTTTAGAAAAAGACAATTATCCTGTTCCCCCTATGGAAAATATATTACAACATGTTTCTGGATCTGAAATGTTCTCACTTTTAGATGGATTTTCGGGATACAACCAAGTGTTAGTATCCAAAACAAATCAGTTGAAAACAACCTTTAGAACCCCTTGGGGAACTTATTCTTACAGGAAAATTCCATTTGGTTTAATTAATACCGGAGCAACGTTTCAAAGGGAAATGGATATTGCGTTCAGAGGCCTAATCAGCCAATCTGTTGTCATTTACCTTGACGATGTAACTATTTTTTCAAAAAACAGGGCTAATCACCTAACACATCTTTGGAGGGTTTTTGAACGTTGCAGGATATATGGGATCTCCCTGAATCCCAAGAAATCTATCTTCGCGGTTACAGAAGGTAAATTATTGGGTTTTGTAGTTTCAAAACAAGGTATCAATATTGAACCTGAACGAACCCTGGCTATATCATAGATTTCTATGCCTCACTCCAAGAAAACCATGCAATCATTTCTAGAGAAAATAAATTTTGTCTCCAGGTTTATTCCCGGGTTCACTCAGATTGTCAGACCACTTCAGAAAATTATTAAGAAAGATGTTAATTTCAAATGGTCCGATGAGGAAAAGCAATCCTTTCACAATATATTAAAAGCTATTACTGAAGCTCCTACTTTAACAAGCCTAGATTTCTCTAAACCATTTATTTTGTACACTTTTGCTTCTGACTCTTCATATCCCGCTGTTTTAACATAGAAAAAGCAAGAAAACAATGAAGCTCCCATTGCTTTTACAAGTTCCGTGTTTAACGGCGCAAAGCTCAATTATCCAGAAGTAGACAAACACGCATTTTCTGTTTTTAAGTCAGTAAAATATTTTCGGCCTTATCTGCTGAAGTCTCATACCAAAGTTATTGTGCCGTATTCCGCAGTCAAAAATATTTTGGTACAAAAGGACCTGGGTGAGAAGCGAGCCCATTGGGTCACAGCACTTCAGGAGTATGACCTGGAAATAAAACCTTTGAAGATTGTCAAAGGACAGGGACTTTGTAAGTTGGTAGCCAGATCTTCAAACATCTTTGACTCTGATCTGCACTTTATCGATGAACATTCTCTATTTGAAAGGGAATTTTTTCCAATCTCAGCCCCCTCTGATTCTTGGTATCATGACATTAAGTTTTTTCTATTGCATGGAAATGCTCCTGAACATTTAGAATCACGTAGAAAAAGGGATTTGATATTAAGATCTGCCCCTTATCAGCTGATTGATAACATTCTCTTCAAAAAAAATATTCGAAGGGGTTCTCCTTCGTTGTTTAGAAAGAAATGAAGCTGATAGTGTGTTGTCTCAACTACATGCAGGGCCAGCCGGGGGACATTTTGGCGGGGAAACCACTGCACATAAAGTACTCAAAGCCAGTTATTATTGTCCTACTTTGTTCAAAGATGCATATGCCTTTTCTAGGAAATGTCAGCAGTGTCAGACAGCAGACGGAAGACTTAAGAAAGCAGCATTACCTCTCCATCCTGTTATTGTTGGAGTTCCATTTCAACAATGGGGTTTGGACATTGTTGGGCTGATTACACCAGCTTCCTCACAGCAGCACAAGTACATTCTGATAGCCACTGATTATTTCACTAGATGGGTCAAATCCATCCCCTTGCGAGTGGTTAACTCAGAACAAGTGATATCATTACTTGACTCTTCTATTGTCACCAAGTTTGGCGTTCTAGAATCTTTGATTTTTGACAATGCAACCTATTTTTATTCTTTAAAATTAACAGAATATGCATTGGAAAAAGGTATAAAATTAAAATATTCAGCTAATTACTATCCTCAAGGTAACGGATTAGCCGAATCCTCCAATAAAAATTTAATCAAAATTCTAAAACACACAGTGGTTAATCATCATAAAAATTGGTACAATGCCTTATCAAATGCCCTGTGGGCTGATAGAGTGACTCCCAAGGTTGCCATAGGTAATTCTCCCTTTTTCTTGGTATACGGTAAAGAAGCTATCTTTCCTCCCCATCTATTTTTACCCTCTCTATAGCTCTCCCAGTCAGTGTAGGAAACATCACGTTCTACCATGGAACATCGGATTAATACTCTGCTTAAACAGGAGGAAGAAAGAGAGTTAGCCCGAAAAAAATTTGACCAACACCAGAAAATAGTGAAACACTGGTTCTATCACTGAAAATCAGCTGGTATATATTTGGAAGTAGGTGACCTAGTTCTGAAATGGGACAAAGAGCATGAAGATAGAGAAAAACATACTAATTTCCAATGCCTGTGGTTGGGCCTGTTTATCATTATAGAAAAGCTTGGTCCCAGCACATTCAGGTTATAGACGCTGGAGGGAGACATCGAGAACATTCCAGTAAATGGCCATCTAATCAAAAAATATTTCTGTTGATACCCCTTAGGGGATTATCCTGTACATACCTTTGTCATTTTCTCGGTTTTTGGGATTTTTTTAGTGTGTTTATTTTATTTGTTTTCTTTGAATTTCCTCTAGCATCTTCTTGCTATTTCATCTGCATAATTTTTGAAATTGATCAATTCATTTAATCTTTGGCTGATAATCTTTCATCAAATCCTGTGGTTGAATTACAAATCATGTGTCATGATATTTAATATCCTTGGTATTATCATGCTTCTCTTAGAAGGTCACCAATAACTGTTTTATATCCTGAACAGTGGATGGTTTTTTGTTTTTCTAAATTTTACCAGAAGCCCCTAAATCATGTAAATATAAATTAATAAGATGAGCCTCCGCAAATATTTCTCCGAAGGGATTAGGGAAATATTTGCCAAAGGTTATCTATTCAAGTCTTTTATGCCAATCCCTCTTGTAAAGAGAGTTAGACTTGCCTCCCCATCTGCTAAGACGATCTCATTCGAGATTAAAAATAACTACAATCTGGCCATGGTTGGAGTTTGAATGCAAAAGGAATGAATTTCTAAAAATAATCTCAAGGACAGAGGGTCTCATTTCGAGCCAGTCTGTTCAGGATCATAAACTTGCATTCATTAACATTGTCGCTTCCGGTCACCAAGCCGGGACAATGGCCCTTGGACAAAACACCAAGGGATAAAAGGTCTCATCACGAGCCGATTTATTTACTGCAGTGCAGATTGGTGACTGACATGGTTACTACTTGGTTACCAAGCCAGAGTCGTGGCCTTCAGGTATTTTTAAAAATAAAAAATAAAAATAAAAAATAAAAAATAAAAAAAAGAGGAGAAAATGATAATAATGTTTCCACCTAACCAGAATTGTCTATCTATAGCTGGAAGATGGGATATTGGCATTCGTTGGACTTTGAAGAAACCCTGTCAAGGCTATGGATGCCTGCTGGAAGCAGGGCCATGCTTGTGGTATTAAGACTTTATTCTTCAAAACCAAGTCATCTACCACCTTACTTCGTTTGGATTGACTCTTGTGAGAGACCTGATCTTTATCAAATAAATAATTAAAATGTATAAGTTTCTGGTAAGTTTTAGAAGCGTGAAATCCATGAATCTATTTGAGATGCAAAATAGTGACTTTTGTATAATGGTATACATGGGGTATCTAATTTATTTTTGATTGCATGATTTCAGGCCAAGAAAACAGAGATAACTGTTCCGCCCATTCAATCGCCATCTGTTGTGCTCCAATCCAACAGCCTTAAAAAAAAAACAAATTTCATCAAGCAAAATTTTATTTTGCTAGATGAAATATTTGAATTTCTTATTTCAAATTACCAAATCAGGAGCCATTGAAACGGTGAAATTCCATTGTTTTTATAACCTTGGGAACTACAGTTATTTGGCGAAGAATTACTATATTAAAATCAGTATTTTGAATGAATTATGTTTCAAATCAGGGGATAAGCGTTGGGGTGGATATGCTTCTCACTCTAATCTCACTAATAAGCCTTATGTGAACATTCATCATTTCGTATGTTTTATTTGTTCTTCAATTGCAAATTTAATAAGGTTGTGAAAAATGGGAGGTTGACTAGTGCACGTTTTGGTACCTTATCAAAAGCCCATGCAAATTTTTATTCCCAAGGTTTGTCCTCTAATCTTCGAATTATGCATAATCCAACCATAATTATTTAATCTCAATCTTCATAATATGCTCCATATGTCACTTATATTATTTCATGTAAGTATTGGGGTTGATATAATGGGTTATGTCATGTGTTTCACGTAGCATTTTCAACCATTTCTGAAGGTTGAAATTATTATATAGCAAGGTCGATGTTTTAGCGCCCACAGTTCTTCCCCTATGGTTATTTCAATTACCATCACCCTCTCCCATATCCGATCCACTTGATTGAAGGTTGATATGTCATCATTATACACGTACAAAACTATTTGAATGACATTTAATTGTAGTACGAGCGTAGCGTCTTGTCCTCTTGTTTGTTGGGCACCTGTACTCTATGCAATGTGTGGTTTTATTTCGATCAAGTCGATTAAATTATGGCACAGCAAGATTGTTCTGGAGGCTTCAACGTCTTTAGCAACTATTACTAAGTTTCATGTTTTGGTATGAACTTCTACCAATTATGTTTGATAAGGAATTGGAATTTTATCATTAGCCATTTGGAGAGACTTATATAACTCAACTTTGTAAAAAAAAGATCGTGGCAAGGTGGTCATGATATCTCCATTTCCCACAAAACTTAATCCATTGTTATCGCAATGATCCCAATCATATTGATTTTTTGTAATATCTTGTGGTTTGGGTTCAATTGCAAGAGTTCTATTTAATCCTATACTCTTCTTCCAATTGAATTACACTTGTAGAATCCTAGCCATATGGTTAAGTTTTTCTTAAAGATCACTATTGAACAAAGTTTGTTAGCACTCTCTTCCACCCCATAAAACTAAATTATCTCCTCCTATTTCATTTTTCACCTCCATATATTTCTTGACTTGAGAAATATGCATATCTAGACTTGTAGCAACTCCATGCATATAGTGAAGATGCATAAATAATTAGGAAGTTTGTCAGAAAGGATAAATTTTAGTTCCCTCCTAAATTTGATTTACAAGAGAAACACCATCATCTAGATTGGAATTTAATTTTGATGGTGTTCTTCCTTGGGGAGAAATATCCCACCCATGGAAGAACCACCTCTCAAATCATAACTTACTCAAAATTTTCTCTCATTATGTGTAAATGAATGGCCCATCAGTTAATGCCATCTTCCCATGCCAAGTCCTTGTTGAATCTAAAAATGGATAAGCACCACTTCCATGAAATGTGTGCAATAGGGAAACACTAAATCTTAACCAATCCTCCAGTTTCTTTGCAATAATATCTTCTTCTACACTATACCACTTGTATTCGGTAGCATTCTTACTTGATGGAACCTTCTATAAGAACTCGCCCTCCCATTGATAGTGAATTTCAAATAGAGATTGCAACCTAGTCACAACCTGACAAGACATGTTAGCTGCAATCTTATCCTCGCGAGGTGTAGAGATAAAAAACATGGAAGACAAATAGAAGCAAAATCCTTATTGTTTCCATTTTTGTAAGCACCTCAAACAACAAATTAACAATGAGTGACCAAAACATCAAACCAATGGCATATCAAGGAAAAGGCTCAAATATTGCAATAGACAAACAAATGATGGAAAGAAAGAAAAAAATAACACAACTAATTACCTTTACAATAATAACAAGTTATACAACTTAACAAGAACTTTATACTCAAAATGAAAACTCTAGCCATAAAAACTCATATTTTTTTGTCAAAACCACCAAAAAACAACCCCGAATGGAAAAACGATGCTACCAATAACACCACCTTTTTTTCATAGATAGAATTACAACTTTTTTGAAACCTTGGGTGGCATCACTATAATCAAAACTTTAAAATAGACCATGAGTTGAAAATGGTAGCATGCATCTTTCACTCATTTTTATTTCTGGGGCTAAAATTACAAGTAATTTGACATTGTCTCCTTAATGACCAATGCCTTTGCAATATGATTGGAAAAATCAATCTACAAATCGCAAATTGGTGCTACTAATGACACATCTTTTCTTTGTTGGGTTACATTTGAAGACGTTTCCAAACCATACCATTAAGATACTTAAAAAAAACTTTGTAAAAGTGAAAAAATAACAAATTTTAACATAAAATGCCACAAACACTAGTACACGTGGAAATTTTCCCCACGGAATCTCGTTCCTATTGCAACAATTGTGCATTGCTATAGCGAAGACAATGGCCCCTTCTTTTCGTGGAAAAACTTTCGTTGCTATAGCAACACTTTCCTCCTTCCGTCGCAATAGCAACACTTATTGTCATCCCCAGGAACATTTTGAATCCTACATGTTAAAATGAAATAATTGTATCATGATTCATAAATTATAATTACTTAGAGGAGAAGACACAAAAAATTCCATGCAACAAGAATAAAAACATGATATACATTTCACAATATTCAAGTTAAATCAAGAAAGTTGAGAACAAATTTTATGTGTCAATATAATTGCTTGTCAAAGAGTAAGAGATAAGTTATTGGACATTGTTAACTGTAGATAGAGGAAGAGGAAATGGGCAGGTAATTCACTTTATGTGAGGATAATTGCAAGTCAACAACTTGTTTAGGGGTGCAATCTCAAGGAATCTGTGAAGCAGGGGTCCACTAATCCAAAGCAGGAATCATTGTCATAGTATCATTACGAGAAGTATAGAGGGTTCATACAACATCACAATATCATGGTTTTAGATCCTCCAAGGAAACAATATCTTATAGTCAATCAGAGAAAAAATATTGGGAATGCATTACACATATAAGAATCGGTGAACAATAATAACAAATATTCTTCATTTTATGCCTAAATCCTTGACTGCAACATACTCCCGTGCTCATGTAATGGGAGAAGGGATTGGCACATGATGCAGGAGGACAACTCAGTAGATTTCTCACTAAAAGTGAGGAGGTGCTGTTGAAGTCTATCTTCAGGTTAAGTAAGGAATTTATATAACAATCGCCAGAGTAAAATAGCTGAAACTAAGGCTAGGAGTGTAGACAATACTAGATCAAAAGACTTCACAACAAAAAATGCCTATAATTTCATACCTTAATGTGACCAATGTTTTTTAATGAAGTGTTGGAACCCTCCTTTATACTAGATAGGAAATGTTTTATCTACAGGGGATCTGAAAGTGAATGTCACATTAGGGTTAAAGTTAATTAAAGGTGAAGACATATGGGGGTCAGATCCAGAGCTTGATGGAATAGGTTTGAAGGTACCTTATCTGAAATTATAATAGAATACCTGCAGCTATGCTATAAAGATAGTATATAGTATAAATATTAACAAATTGTGCATCATAAAAATATCTGAAATTTAATGTTGCAACCTGATCAAAAAAATGAGTAATCAATGATAAACGTTGGATAAATAAAACCAATGAACTTGGAGAAACATGCATCTATGATATGGGAAATGAAATTGAGATTTGATGGACACAAGCAACTAGAATAATTCATATACAATAATGATTAAAATAATAAATATGAATTAAGGAGGCATGCCTCTGTTAAGCACTGGAAAGCCAAGTTTCTGTAGGCTACCCCAGGGAACATATTTAGTAAAGTATCAAGCTGAAACAATTAGTGTAACAAAAATGCAACTAATGGTTAGAAACCTTACACAATAGTAGAAAAATTGAGATACATGGTAAAAACTAAGAACAAGTGTATTCTCAACACATTAAAAGTGCCTATATTCAACCTATAAAGCTAGCTTCCATTATATATAATAGATAAGGTCAAACAGTCTGGCATACACACAAATACTAATATAATGGATGAGATGCAAACCAGAGGAGACTCGGAAATATAACCAAGATGAATCCATGATAAAAAATCATGGAGTGTGGAAAACGTTTTCCTTATAAGTTCAAGTTGCTGGGATATTGAAAATACATACAGACATAACTCATGTATGAGCTGAAATTCACTCCAGAACACCAAATACATATAAGCCAGTTTACATAAAATCAAATGACTAAATCCTTCATTAAAATTCCTTCTGAACTATATCAAGTGACGAGAGAAAGATTCAGGATTCTATTAGCACTCATTTTTCCATTTTCACAAAGTACATAATGAACTATCCACTTGAAATATCTAGTTGTATAAGTACGAGAATCAAACCTTCATATCCAAAAAATCTATGGATCATTTGAAACAGCGGGTCTCAATAAAGAACATAATAAACAAAACATAATACGATATCATGTTCAAAGGGACACATAAAACAAATTACCATACCTATTCAATGACTGCTTGAGTTCTTTTATTTTCTGCTGTGTCATCTCACCACGAGAAAAATGAGAAACTTCTTCACTGAGAAGCTGAGAATAAGAAGTGTATGCCCATTGTAAGTAAATATTGGTAACATTTATAATTTAAGTATCAAAGAGAATGATACAAGTAATCAGTATAAATATATACTGTTAAAACCCCACCTTCAAAATACCCATGTAATTTTCACATATTATTTCACTACTCTTAGTAGCTGAAACAAGATCAGGAATAAATCCAGGCCATTTGCTTGGCCTTTTATGCTTCAACACCTAAAAAATTGGTAGCACTATTTTAGAATTATCTAGATAAACAAGAAAAACAACATCTGAATATTAACTTTCCAATAATCTGAATGTGGAAAATGAGATCAATATTCTAAATAAGCATGCACAATGGCTTACAAAACAAATAAATCATGCACAATTATAGGTTTATTGCCATGTTTATAGTATATACCTAACTCCCTTAATATTGAATCAAGTGAATGTAAGGCAATAAAAATCCCATTCAAGAAGGCCATGGTGGCATGTATCAACATAAGTGCCATGAATTTCACTACACTAAAAAACCCAATAAATAGCTCCTCCTTCAAGGTCTGGCCAAACACCACTAGGGTTTTGTCTATGATGAAATAACAGAAACCCCATGCCACGAACATGATGTTGAATACTATTATAGAGATGGTATGCCACAATAGAGAGAGAAATATGATGTCCAAGATAATCAATGTATAATCGACTCAAAAATAACCTAGCTTTCCCCAAATCTATCTTTCCATTCTTCAAAGAATTCCATCTTTCTTGTGCCTGACATTATGAGTGATATATCAGCACAAGCATGCCATTTTTGGCACAGCTATGTGGCGGGTTTCTGTCTTTGTGTTCCCTTATATCTTTGAATTCGGTACCAAAACAAGCTATTGAGGAGTTGTAGGGAAAAATTGAGCGAATGTACTCAAAAGTCAAAACCATCCTAGACCCCAGAGAAAAGCAGGCCTTAGAAATACAAACCACTGACAATGAGGTGGATGAATATTTAATGAAACAACTTTGGAACACAATAAAGCCCTTATTTATTTCGGCCGACCTGTTGTACACCCCAATTTTTGAAGTTGAGTTGGAGTTTGAGGATGTGGTGAAGGGAATTTTGCAACAAAGGATATCTGTTTACAATAGGTACACAATTTATCTGTTTTCTCACCTGGAAACGTTCATGGGATTGATGTGGGACTTGTGTGAACAATTTCCCTTTGCATTCCACGGACATAAATGCTATTTATTACACAAATCTCCAACTATGCCTATGAACCCATCTCATACTGACAGAATCATAGAAACCTATGTTACCGAAATGGGGACGAACCGATAAATGGTCCAAGAGGGTTTGAGGAGAGAAGAAATGTGAACCCACTCACTTCCTAGCGTATATTATTCATATAAAATTGAGTAGCAATGTACTAACCCAGTCTCAAAACATTAATGAGAATAGAATGGTATAGTCCAACAGTTAGTAGATGTTAATTAGGTGGTCGTTGTATCGATTCTGATAAAGCGATTAGATCCATGCAATCAGATATCATTCAACACTACCAAACACTTAAATTAGCCAATAAAACAAGTTTTCAATTTTTTTTTCCAATTAATCAATCTATATTGGCATATGCTTTTAGTAGAAGAAAAACAGAGTACTAAGATACCTTGGAAACAAAGTCCCTTTCTGCAAATTTGAAGGTGATCCCCAGGTAGCCAAAGAGTAGTGAAACCCAGTAAAAGAATGACAAAAGGGGACCAGTTGAATATCAACATTGCACGAGTTGAGAACCAAAGCCAATTCCTAAAACTCTTTTGCAATCTGTCTTAGGGGTCTGTTAGTCTTGGTGTTTTCCGCCATTATTTTCTATATAGCCTACCAAAATGTAAATTCATTTTTTTTTCAATTTAATATGTATAGAACAATGTAGCAGGATTGAGAACCAAGAGCGAAGGAACACGTCTGCAATTGATACGTTAAAATGTGTAGAGAATTCCTGCAATTGAGACAATGTCTCCATAGAGAATGCCTCCGGTGTAAAAATCCAAATTTACTTGTGATCTAAATAGGCTACTGTTTCGAGAGTAAAGTTATTAGCACAAATTATTAATCAGAGTTCATTTACATATCTACCAATTTACATGATTCTAAATTATTCCCATGAAATCCTAGAGATCAAGTCTTTTATACGGTTTACCTCTAGTTGGATAAAAATGTGTAGATAATATTAAAATGTTTTTGTAATTGTTAGGTTGAAATCTAGTTGAGGAGGATGGAAAATGAGAAATATATGTTCATTTTCTTTAATGATTATTAAAGAGATAGAAATGTTGTCAATTTGATATAAAAATGTATGTTGAAAAAATA
>LPNX011055272.1:0-27067 GCA_001517045.1 Pseudotsuga menziesii | reverse complement strand
TTGTGATGATATATAGGATGTGATTTAGATGACTACAACATTTGTCGGTGAAAAATGACATGTCCACTTATGAATGAGGTAGGTGAGGATGATGATGATGAGGGGGATGATGGTGATGATGATGGTGGTGATGATGATGGACATGATGATGATGATGATGACGATGATGATGATGATGATGATGATGATGAGGATGATGATGAGGATGATGATGAGGATGATGACGATGATGATGTCAATGATGATGATGATGATGATGATGATGATGAGGATGACGATGACGATGATGTCAATGATGATGATGATGATGATGATGATGGCGACGAGGATGATAATGATGGAAACGAGGATGACGATGATGGCGATGAGGATGATGGTGATGGCGACGATGATGATGAAAATGATGCTAATGATGATGTCGATGATGATGGTGATAATGGTGATGGTAATGATGATGATGATGACGATGATGGGATGATGATGATGATGATGCTAATGATGATGTTGATGATGATATTGATGATGATGATGATGATGACGATGATGACGATGATGACGACGATGATGAATATGATGATGGGGAATACAAACATAAAGTAAATAGATAGTGGTTTAAATGGAAACATGCCATTGTGTAAGAAAGAAAAATTTATGCACCTAAAGTTCCTTTTTCATGGTCATAATAATATTAAATTTATTATATTCTGATCTAATAGATTAGTGCATATTGCATTACATCATCAAGGAATCAACCTCATCACACACAGAGGCACATAGTCGGGCCACAAGGTTTGTTGATTCACAATTATTTTCAAGGTTTATTTTTCTTGAATATTAAGTAGTTTTGGCTATCAAAATTAGCTATGGGACTACTATGTGTGACAAAAATGAGAGTAACAATTTACAGCCTATGACCCAATATTTTTGGTCAATGGTCATTTAAGATGTCAAAACCAATCAAAATTTTCTAATGTTCTAAAACTAGAAATATAATGTTCTAAGCCATTATAAGGTCAAATTTTATCTAAATTGTTATTCTCATAATATTTAGAATTAATATGCAAAAAATATAAAAATCTATATAGTTTGTTTATCATTAATGTCTGCAATCCCCATAAAAATGTATTAGTTTAAAGGGTCTTTCTTCTATATCCTAATATGAGGGGGGATGTTCTTCCTAATGAAATCATTTATGCCACTAATTCTTAGTTGATATGATCTCAATATGTGGAAGTGTGGGAATCCCCCCTTACAAAGGAGTGGATACAAAGGTTTTAACAGGTATTGATCTTATAGGATAGGGATTTGTTCTTATAACTAGAAGTGATTGGTGAGGGTTGTGAGGCCATGTGACACATAATATATAATCCATATAACCCCTATCTATCCATAACACTTATATTAACCTATAATATAACCCACTTAGTATATGCCTTAATACGTATAACCTCAAAATTTTATTACTCGCTCATAACCCTTAAATCTTATAACTCTTGACACGTAGTTACTATAAACTCCAACATAACTATTATAAATCTAATACTTAACCCATTATTGCTCATAAAAATTTAAACCCTTAACACATATGACTCTAGACACCAATAATATCTAACCCCTATTTGTCATGGCTCGTTTACCCCTACAATCACCCACATTAATATACATTATGACCCATAACCAATGTACCAGTGATAGGAATTCTATAACCCCCAATATATTATTGTGATAACACATATGAACTATAACCCCTAATGTAACCACTAACTATTAAAACATGTAAGTCATATAAAGTGTAACATTTAAAACATCTATAATCTAGCAATTTAATAAACCCCTTATTTCTAACTCTAGATTTACATCCTCCAATTCCTATCCCATATAACAAATTCACTCCTATAAGACAACATTCTTAATTCATATAAGATATTTCCACTAATACATATAAATTTATAACTCTAATCCTTGAAGATGATTTTTAACAACACCTAACTCTTATAACCATAACCACTATCCCTTGTAGCATTTATCCTTAAACCTTATTAATTCGAACACTTAAGACTAATAATATTAACCATTATCCCTCATAACCCTTTATTTAACAACTAATACCTAACCCATATCACTTTTATCCCCTATATACACTTACCACCAACCCATATTAACCTATAATATATCATTAAATCCATGTAAACCCTAACCCTTATGACCACGAACTCATAACCCCTAATGCCTATGACATATAAATTTAATCCTTAATCCTTGACAATGATTGGAACCCTTAAAATTGATACTTTCGTCGCTATAGCAACGTTCTTCAACCTTTCGTCGCTATAGCGACGTTCTTGAACTTTCCTCGCAATAGCAACAAACTTAAACCTTTGTCGCAATAGCAACGAACTTTCGTCGAAATAGAAACAAATGTTCAAGCATGTCGCTATAGCGACAAATGTCGGAGTCATTTTCATTTTTTTCCAAAAAATTAAACTATTTTTCCACGAAAAAAACATTTTTAACTTTTTCATGGCAAACTTTCATGGAAAAATCGATCCATATATAGTAGTGAAATAATAAAAATTGAAAAATAAATTACATGTTTGGAACATATTTCCAAAAAAAATACAAAAATACAAAATGAAATGAAACACATATATGAAGAACTTAGTAAATCAGAGAAAATAAAATAAAATAAAATAAAATAAAGTAAAAAAAGTGAAAAAGGAAGAAGTGATAAAAAACAAAAAAATTAATAAATATAAAATTTTATAAAATACAAACTTAAAAAAAAACAATTTTTTAATATAATTGAATGGGGGTTCTTAGTGGATGGGAGGGTCATGTGAAGGGGCCTGTGTAGTGGGGTAGGTGGGAGGGGTGACGTGGGTAGTGGTAGGTACTCGGGTAGGTGGGAGGAGGGTGATGTGGGGTAGTGGGTAAGGGGATGGGGTGGGGGGTTGGATATGAGGCGATTCTTAGAATCGTGCTCCCATCTAAACCCCTCTTGCCACCACTCCACCACTCTTTCACCACATTTTTTTGTTTTTTATTTTTTTCCACCACTCTAACACTTTTTTAAGGTTTTTGTTTTGTTTTATTTGTATGTTTATTTTTTTAAGTTAGGTGAAAATATGTTTTTTTAAATGGGTTTTAGACTTTTTTAGTTGTTTTTTTAAATGGATGATGGATTTTTTTTTATTTTTTATTTTTTGGGGGTATATTTATGATAAAATTTTGTTATTTTTTAACTTATGTATTTTTTTTAAAGTTTGTTTCGAAAAATTTAATATTTTCTGGTCATCATTTAAAAAACATGGAAATGTAACCTATAAAAGTAAATTGGTTCAATTGATATCACATATTTTTTGCTTAAATAGTTTATTCTATCATTTACATTGTGAAGTTTCTCGTTGTTAAGGAAACACATTTAAATAAGTTGTAAATTTAACTCTAGAAATAAAAATGTGTTCTACTATTTTCATTTTGGGGTCGATTTTACAACTTTTACTACAAAAGCACCATGCTTTACTTCTCACGGTTATCAAAATGTTGTAATTTTAGCCTCGAAAAAACGTGGTGCTCTAGAAATACAAACATGTTCTCCCATTTTCGATTTGGGGTCGATTTTACAACTTTTACTACAAAAACACCATGTTACACTACTCGGGGTTACCAAAAAGTTGTAACTTTAGGCCCGAAAAAAAAAGTGGTGCTACTGGTAGCACCGATTTTAAATTCAGGGATGTTTTTTGGTGGTTTTGACACCTATAAAAAATGAGAACAATGTCGAGTTCTCATCAAGTTGTATATCTTGTTTAATATCAAGAAAAAAATAAAATAATGACATATCCGATACCTATAAAAGTGTATATAAATTGATTTTAATAAAATATAACAAATTAAATAACAAATAAAACACCATATAAACCAAAATGATGACCATCATGTCACAACAAATTCTTATAATGTACGATATACCAATAGATGATGATGGAATTATGCTGGATGGATCAATTATTTGCCATCTATAATATTTTACAAAATTGGGTGGTTTTCATGATAGTTTCATGTTTGGATAACCTACGAGGAGAGAATATCCACTTCCACCCATAAATATCTCTCTTCGCTTGCATACAATGTACATTCCATGATTATTGATCAATCACTATGACCCTATAGTGTTGACATCTCTTCCACATTAGTGCCACTTTTATAGAACTTACCCCATGTTATACATAGTTCCATTGCTTTTGTATCACAACTTTTAACTAGTGTCAGCATATTTCTTTTCCTAGTGGGAGGATTAGTTTTGGATTGTAATCCATTTTCATATTATTTTAATTCACATTCCATGATCGACACTTCCAAGTACATAAACCTAGAATAGACAATAATATGTTTAGTTTCTTGAGTATAAATCATTTGCAATTTCGAAATATTATGGTTCACACACATATTGTTTTTGTTTTTTTAAGATATCCAATTTCAAATTTATATACAATTTTACTCTAGATCTATACTATGAATCTAAATATATATAGATTTGAAATAAGCACTTTTCATTTAAAATTAAACCTAATGTAATATAGATCTACTAGATTTAGTATAAACATATTAGATCTAGCATAAAACTGTGAAATGTATATGGATCCAATCAATATGTGAAGGGTCCATAGATACCAAACCTTTGCTCTAATACCAAATGTAAGTTGTGGATTTACCTTGAAACAAAAGTTATTATAAAATTACTAGAACATTATATTTCATAACAATTAACTAAAAAAAAATTATTTTCATGAGAAAGTAGATCTAAAACATTTACAATTTAACATAATAACAATTTAATGGAATAAGAGATAAATCATATTTGTAATCCAATGAACTATCAAGATAGTGCACCTTTATATCACCTCAACCAATGTAGGAAAATAATGTGTGGTGGATGACTCCCCACCCAACCAACCCTTTAGTGAAACACTGAGATCCCTTGATCCCTCAACTAATAGACCATTGCCATATCTATTCTCATACTTGTCATGACCATTCCTTTATCCCTCTAGTATGCAAGAGGAATATAATGGTTATGGGAGGTAATAGAATAGAACTGGTTATGGTTCACCAGTTGAGGGATCAATAGCTCTCAATGTTTCACTGAGGGGTTAGTTGGGAGGATATTCATACCCCACACATTTTTTCCTACATTCGTCAAGGTGATCTAAAGAAGCAATCTTTTGATTTCTCATTGGGTTATAGGTATGATTTATTGCTTGTTTGATTAAATTTTATTTTGATATATTGTAAATTTTTTAGATCTACTTTCTCATGGGGATAACTTTGTTTTAGTTGATTGTTAGAAAATATGTTTTTTCTAACATTATTGTAATAATTTTTTTTTCAAGGCCAATCCAGGTCTTACATTCGGTATCAGAGAAAATATTTTTAGCACGAGGACCTATGGGCCCTTCCCATATTAATTGGATATGTATATACCTCACAACTTTATGCTAGTTCTAATAAATTTAAACTAGATATAGTAAATATATATTACCTTAGATTTAGTCTAAAAATAAAAGAAAAAGACTTATTTCCTATATGTATATATATCTCACATCTTTATGCTACTTCTAATAAATTTATACTACATCTAGTAAATCTATATTACATTAGGTTTAATCTAAAAATAAAAGAAAAATACTTATTTCCTATCTATATAACACATAAACAATTGCGAAGCTCCTCAGAAATGATGAATTGTAGTTCCCTGCTAAAGTTGATTTACAAGCGAAGTTCACTATCATCTAGATTGAAATTTAATTTTGATGGTGTTCTTCCTTGGGGAGAAAATTCCCACCCATGGAAGAACCACCTCTCAAATACTAACTTACTCAAATTTTTCTCTCATTATGTGTAAATTCATGGCCCATGATTTAATGCCATCTTTCCATGGCCAAATCCTCATTGAATCTAAAAAATGATAAGCACCACTCCCATGAAATGTGTGCAAGAAGGAAACACTAAATCTCAACCAATCCTCCAGTTTGTTTCCAAGAATCTCTTCTTCTACATTATACAACTTGTATTTTGTAGCATTCTTACTCGATGGAACCTTCTATAAGAACTCACCTTCCCATTCATAGTGAATTTCCAATAGAGATTGCAAACCAGTCACAACTTAACAAGACATGTTAGCTGCAATATTACCCTTGTAAGGCCTAGAGATAAAAAACATGGAAGAAAAATAGAAGAAAAATCCTTATTGTTTCCATTGTTGCAAACACCTCAAACAATAAATTAACAATGAGTCACGAACACATTAAACCAATGTCATTTCAAGGAAAATGCTCAAATGTTGCAATGGACAAACAAACAATGGAAAGAAAGAAAAAAAAACACAATTAATTACCTTTACAATAATAACAAGTTTTACAACTTGGCGAAAACTTTATACTCAAAATGAAAACTCTAGCCATAAAAACTCATATATGTTTGTCAAAACCACCAGAAAACAACCCCGAATCGAAAAATGATGCTACCGGTAACACCATTCTTTTTTGGAGCTAAAATTACAACTTTTTTGAAACCTCAGGTGGCATCGCTATAATCAAAACCATAAAATAGACCATGAATTGAAAATGGTAGGATGCATCTTTCACTCATTTTTTTCCCTGGGATAAAGTAACAAGTTTTTGACATTGTCTCCTTAACGACCAACGTCGTTGCAATATGAATGCGAAAATCAATCTATGAATAAAAAATAGGTGCTACTAACACTTTTTTTTGGTTGACTTACATTTGAAGATGTTTTCAAACCATACCATTAATATACTTCAATTTTTTTTGTAAAAGTGAAAAGACACATGACAATTTCAAGGAAAAATGAACAAATTTTAACCAAAAATGCCATAAATAATAAAAAATGAAAAAAAAATTACATATTTGCAAGATATTTCGAAAAAGAAAAACAAAAAATTAAAAAAAAAACACAAAATGAAATGAAACACATAAATCAAGAACCTAGTAAATAAGAGAAATAATAAAAAATGAAAAAAATTTAAAAAAAGATAAAGAGCAGAAATAATTAAAAAACAAAAGTTAAAAAAAATGAAAAAGGAAGAAGTGATAAAAAACAAAACAAAAAAATAAATATAAAATTTTATAAAATACAAACTTAACCACCCAAAAAAAATTAATATAAATGAATGGGGGATTCTTAGAGGATGGGAGGGTCATGTGAAGGGGGTGTGTAGCGGGGTAGGTAGTGGGGTAGGTGGAAGGAGGGTGATATGGGGTAGTAGGGAAGGGGAAGGCATGGGGGTTTGGATGAAGGGCGATTCTCAGAATCATACCCCTATCTAAACCCCTCTTGCTACCACTTCATCTCCTTTTTATCAATTTTTTTTTTCTTTTTTACTTTTTTCCACTTTTTGAAGGTTTTTGTTTTGTTTTATTTGTTTTTTTTCAAGTTTGGTTAATATCTGGCTTTTTAAATGGTTTTTAGATTTTTTTAGTTGTTTTTTTAAATGGCTTATGGATTTTTTTATTTTTTATTTTCTGGGGCTATATTTGTGTTAAAATTTGGTATTTTTTAACTTATGGATTTTTTTTACAAATTGTTTTTCAAAATTTTTAATATTTTTAGGCCATGGTTTAAAAAACCTGGAAATGTAACGTAGAAAAGGAAAGAGGTGCAATTGGTAGCACATATTTTTGATTAAATATTTTATTTTACATTTACGTTGCGAAGTTGTTGGTTGTTAAGTAAACAAGTTTAAACCAGTATAGATCCATCTTAACTATGGCTCTACCAAGCATCGAAAGGGTTCAAGTTCTCTTGAGGTACAAATCCTTTTTAATTTACAAAAATGTCTAATAAGTATTCCTACTTGGGAGGAAAATGACCAACTTGGTTAAGTAATTTCAAAATAGCGTAAATATCAGTAGAAGAATGAGTTGAGTAACATTAATAATTGTATAATCAAATAGTTTTAAAAAAATTGCTTTACTTGTCTTTCTTTAAAACTAATAATGAATATTATGAGCAGTTAATGAGTAAAACAATCCATATAAAATTTTAAAATCTAGATTTCCAGAATAAATTGGAATTTGAAAAACATTTTACCATCAAATTAAGATTTTAAACATTTGTCTAAATGTTTTTGAAAAATTACTTGTTTTCTCTATAACTAAAAATGAATATTTACATGTTAGGGTTAACCTTGACTTGCGAATGAGAAAGGATGTAAGTGGTTTAAGGAACATGGTTTTATTCGCCTGTGATTTCTTGCTAGTTGTATTTGCATTTAAAGAACCTTATAAATATGGTTGTAATATTCCATTGTAATGTGCCAAAGTGTAAATTTTAAATTGAAATTTGATGTATAATTACATAAATTTGTTTTACAATTTAGCTAATTTAAATTTAAATTTTATATGTTCTTGATTTTATAATTTTTCTTTTAATACTCAAGTCAATTGAATTTTACTACTCAGTTTGTAAGATTGTGGGTATTACCATAATATGGTTGTATATTTACATGAGTACTATATATATATATAATTATAAGTCACATGTTATAAGTATTTTTTTCTTTTTTCTTTTTACTTTTATTATTATTATTATTGAGTCAACATGCGCCACGTCAACATTATAGATAGGACATATCTAGCTCATTCGAGCTGTAGAAAGGGCCTCTCATCCCAATAAGTTGTAAATTTAACTCCAAAAATAAAAATGTGTTCTACCATTTTCATTTTGGGGTCGATTTTACAACTTTCACTAAAATAGAACCATGCTTCACTTCTCAGGGTTACCAAAATGTTGTAATTTTAGCCTCGAAAAAAAGTGGTGCTCCAAAAATACAACTATGTTCTATCATTTCCGATTTGGGATCGATTTTACAACTTTTACTACAAAAACACCATGCTACACTACTCGGGGTTACCAAAAAGTTGTAACTTTAGCCCCGAAAAAAAATGGTAGCACCACTTTTAAATTCGGGGATGTTTTTTGGTGGTTTTGACACCTACAAAAAAATGAGAATAATGTCGGGTTCTCATCAAGTTGTATAACTTGTTTAATATCAAAAAATAAAATAATCACATATCTAATACCTATAAAAGTGTATGTAAATTGATTTTAATAAAATATAACAAATGAAATAACAAATTAAAACACCATCTAAACCAAATGGCTGACCAAAATGCCAGAACGAATTCTTATAATGTATGATATACCAATAGATGATGATGGAATTATGCCCGATGGATCAATTATTTTCCATCTATAATATTTTATAGAATTGGGTGGTTTTCATGACATTTCCATGTTTGGAGAACCTAAGAGGAGAGAATATCCACTTTCCTCCATAAATGTCTCTCTTCTCTTGCATACAATGTACATTCCATGATTATTGATCAATCACTATGACCCTATAGTGTTGAGATCTCTTCCACATTAGTGCCACTTTCATAGAACTTACCCCATGTTATAGATAGTTCCATTGCTTCTGTATCCCAACTTTTTACTAGTGTCAGCATATTTATTTTCCTAATGAGAGGATTACCTTTGGTTTGTAATCCATTTTCATATTATTTTAATTCACATTCCACGATCAATACTTCAAAGAACATATACCTAGAATAGACAATAATATGTTTGGTTACTTGAGTATAAATCATTTGCAATTTCGAAATATTGTGTTTCAAACACATATTTTTTTGTTTATTTAAGATCTCCAATTTCAAATTTATATACCATTTTACTCTAGATCTATATTATGAATCTAAAGATATATAGATTGGAAATAAGCATTTTTTATTTAAAATTAAATCGAATGTAATATAGATCTACTAGATTTAGTATAAACGTATTAGACCTAGCATAAAACTGTGAGATATATATGGATCCAATCAATATGTGAAGGGTCCATAGATACCAAACCTTTGCTCTGATACCAAATGTAATGTGTGGATTTACCTTGAAACAAAATTAATTATAAAATTACTAGAAAAACTATATTTCATAACACTTAACTAAAAACAAATTTATTTTTATGAGAAAGTAGATCTAAAACATTTACAATTTAACATAATAACAATTTAATGGAACAAGAGAGAAATCATATTTGTAATCCAATGAACTATCAATATATTGCACCTTTATATCACCTCAACCAATGTAGGAAAATGATTTGTGGTGGATGACTCTCCACCCAACGAACCCTTCAGTGAAACACTGAGATCCCTTGATCCCTCAACCAATAAACCATTGCCATATATATTCTCATACTTGTCAAGACCATTCCTTTATCCCTCTAGTATCTAAGAGGAATATAATGGTCATGGGAGGTAATAGAATAGAATTGGTTGTGGTTCACTAGTTGAGGGATCAAAATATCTCAATGTTTCATAGAGGGGTTAGTTGGGAGGATAGTCGTAACCCACACATTTTTTCCTACATTCCTCAAGGTGATCTAAAGAAGCAATCTTTTGATATCTCATTGGGTTATAGGTATGATTTCTCGCTTGTTTGATCAAATTTTATTATGATATATGGTAAATGTTTTAGATCTACTTTCTCATGGGGATACCTTTGTTTTAGTTGATTGTTAGAAAATATGTTTTTTCTAATAATATTGTAACAAATTTTTGTTTCAAGGCCATTCCAGGACTTAAATTTGGTATTAAAGCCAAGGTTTTTAGCATGGGGACCTATGGACCCTTCCCATATTGATTGGATATGCATATATCTCACAAATTTATGCTAGTTATAATAAATTTATACTAGATCTAGTAAATATATATTACATTAGATTTAATATAAAGCTAAAAGTAAAATACTTAATTCCTATCTATATATTTTTAGATTTGGAATATATATCTAGAGTAGAATGGCATATGAATTTGATATCATAGATCTAAAATAAAATTTAAAATGATTGGACATGTTTATATATATATTTTTATGTCGCGGTTCACTAACCCCCAGCGAGGCTTCTACATCCAAGGGAATAAATCACAATGGGTCCAATTGAAAAGAAATCACCCCGTTCACTCTAATTATTGATATAATGCAAAGAAGACCACAATTTAGGACCTTATATATCAATGCATAGCCACGCGAGGATTTGACCCTGAGACCTTGTGCTGACAACTTAAAACACTCAAACACTTGAGCTATCCCACTAGGATATCATAAATTATATATATATAGAGAGAGAGAGATATATATCACTTCAAGGAGTTATTGGCTACACAATTGGTGATAAATCCTTTAAGTGAATGTCAATTGGTAAGAACCATGGATTTCACTCCACTCCATTTTTTTGAATGGGATAGAAGGGAATTCATAATTTATAAAGTATAAATCCATTTCAAATTCAAACTCTAAATTATCAAGGGCTTGGTTGCAATATTTTTTGAGAGCATCATTTATATTACTTGATACAATTTACAATTAGCTAAAATATGTCCCTTCAAATAGCACTTGGTGTAGCTAACAAATGCACACCCTTCATGTTGTATCTCTCTCTATGTATGATTTTCTTAGTATTGCCACAACATATTTAACAAAGGACTATTAGTTCTTTGTGTTGTAACTTCCAAAAGGAAGCTTGCAATGAGGTGTGTCAATATTCCATGCCCTTCCATTATCTCAATCGTATCTTGTTCTTGTAGAAACTCTCCACACTATCCTAAGTTTAGTTCCACTCAGGTTAAGGAAACTTATATATGTACATAAAATATATTTTATTTTTCGATGAATAACTAATACATTTTCCTAATTCTCAATAAATTTTCATATCATCCATATCCCCCCTTTCTATTAAGCATTGATAAGATCACATATGAACATGGCACAACATATGTTCCTCCCACAACTCTTTTATAATCTGTTGATTAGTGCATGGAATTTTCAAAAAATCCACACAGGTTCATGGCATAAATCTACGTCATCCACAATCATATCTCAACCTACCTCATCTCCATCATTGCATGGGATCCCTCACTAGCAAAGGGGATGTGTTCACATCTATAAACTCTTAAAATTTTAAGTGATGATTGTGTGCATTGGATCTATTTAATTAATAATAATTTCAAAATATGGATGGTTCAATTATAGTTTCACCTTATACTCCGTGTGTGCATTAAATATGGAGGTGGTTATGATATGTTAATAGTTACATCATTGCGGAGAGGGGGGATATTTTCCTACAAACAAAGGAGTCTCTTACATGAAATTGGTGTCTAACTTGGTTGTGACCTTAAAAGTAGATTATTATTATTATAGTAACTATCTAGATGGAGACATGTTAAATTATCATTGATATGATTGGATATCTTGTGCAACACAAACATATTCCATGAAAGAAGACTAATAGTAATATATATGTATGTATGTATGTATGTATGTATGTATGATCAAAAATTTCCATTAAGAAAAAATGGTAATTTGATTTAGATTGGTGTTGATTATTTTCCTCCACCATCCAATTCTATTAGTAACAATCAAAGTTATTAATAAATATTTGTTGAAGTATCATATATAGATATTACTTTACAATTGGTACTCCTACTATGGTTTAATTCAGTAGATTTATAGATTTGTTTGCAGATCTATAGCATTTGATAGAGCCAAAATCTACCATAAACCTCTATATTTATGTTCAACAATCTACCTATCAAATTAATTGATCAATCTCCTCTTTTATGTATACAACAAAAATATATATCTAAAAATTTAGAGCACATGAAAATATTTTTTTTTGGTTCTTTGGATTCTCCAATGGTCTTAGATTCCCTAGACGAAGATCTATTGTTATATATATATGTGCGTGTGTGTGGGTGGGTAGGTGCGTGGTTTAAGAGGAGAATGGATTTGGAATCAAAATTGTGGTATATTTCCATTATACAAAATGAATATATTTAAGCCTTGTTGGAGGAGCTAGTCGACTAGATGACTAGACTAGTTAGCCAACTAATTAGAGATTAGGTCAGCCTCCATAGGTCGTGTTGGTTGACTGAACCGATAGTTAGTTATTCATAATTGTTTTGTAATCATATATAATAGGCTATTGATCTAGATATGAACTTGGTTTGGTTTTATGTTTGTATGAACCCATATGTGTTTTGTGTAATATAATATTTTATTCAACCTACTATTCTTGTCTCTCGTCTCTACTATGATTATATGATTCTTATGTGTATTATTGATAACTTAGTGATCTGAGTGATTACAACATTGGTTCCATTTCTAGTAGTACACGTACGGATCAAATGACCATTAGCAGAGGATATTAGAGAAAGAGATTAAGGACTTGTGGGAGTGTAAGATCACAAAATATCTACAGAATTACGCTCGAAGAAACAAGCTGACTATTGCCCAAGAGAAGGAGAAATTCTTCACTGAAACACATGAAAAGTTTGTAGAATTGGTGCCTCAGTTTCTGAAGAAATTATTGGATGAAAAATCTAATAGAAACTAAGGAACACTAATTTCTTCATAATATAATAAGAGGAGGAAGAATGAATCTATCGGAGTGGTTTAATAAAATCATAGGCGTGTTCTGCCCAAACCATGCTGTGGAAGAGAGAGTCTCTGCTGAGAGTATCGAAGCGAGATTCTATAATGATTTCACTGAGCAATTTCTATGCTCACTTCCAACCCTTTTGTTTAAATTACTAATCGAGAGGGTAGTAGGGCATATTGTCGAGCCCCGTCCATCACTGATTGAACTACGATGAAATACCAACTACGTGAAAAAGAAGAAAACATGGGAGAAGTTCATTACAGAAAGGGAGTGGGAGTACTTTAGCAAATAATTAGAACTATTTTGGATTTCTAAAGCATCGGGTAGGCTATGGGGGGTAGTTGGTCATGTGTCAGGGTAGAGTAGAATGGTTCTAGTCGACTGCAGAAGGAACCACCGGCAATGAAAAGTTGGGACAAGAAAGAAATAATTCAGATAGTGACGCACAAAATCACTCTAGATTTGTAGAAAATAGAGAGAGGTAAGAGGCAGAAGAGAAGGGAGGAACATAGAGAGAAGTCTATTTCACCATAGAGAAGAATGAGTGCTAGGGTGAATGAACATGAAAGAACTCCTCCAGAGTCGGGTCATGATCAACAAGAAGAGGGAATCGATGAGGAATAAGTGTCACCATTGGAGGAATACCTATGGATAGAGGAGTGTGACACTCTCCATATTGAGATACCCCAGGAAGTAATACCTCTATCTACAATAAATTCAAACTTGAGTGCCCGAGTGCTGGCCATTGTCAAAAAGGACATAAGGATATGAGCTGGTGAGTTCCGTGTATAAAGCCGACTAGAAGATGAAGGAAACAATGTCGATCATCTAGTAATTAATCGACCTGAGGAAGGAAACTGGGTCACATTCTAATTGTACGTAGCCAACTAAAGTATCAACCTACTCTACCTAGAAAATGAAGGAACACCCGCCCTACCAAACACAACTTTAGGAAACACAAAACAGTCAAAATCACAAAGGATAATATCTGAGCTACAACAATTGGCTTGGACATCATCAGAAGAAGTTGAATTGGTCTGAATACTTATTGAGGAGGAACCCACAAATAAAAATTTCGATGGGAATGAGAGTTCCGTCGAAACTAGCTGTGAACAATACAGAATCGTAGAGAATATCCCACCACCCTGACCACCCCCACCACCCTTACAAGAATAATACACTGACACCGATGAAATGGGGCACATCGCAGCACAAATCCACCTTTATTAGGGTGATGAGTATCCTAGACAACAATGGTTCGTCTGGGAATCGACATGGGATGCTAACGCTGTAACTAGTGAAGATAGACAAATGGTGTAGTTTTCTAGTGCCTTGTGGAAGCGGGAACTGACTTGGTAGATTGAATATACCGAGAAGACACCTAATGCAAACAAAGAAGAAATTAAGCAATAGTTCCCATCCTTCTTCAAAACACGAGATGCAAAACATTTGGCAGAAAAAAAGTTGAAGACGACCTTCCAGAAACCCACATAAATTGTCTAAGGCTACAACAAGTGATGGAAGGACCTATTGAGCCAATTAGATTATAATATTGATGAAGAATTATTAATTCAATGGTTTCTTGTAGGACTTGTACAAAAGATCTGGAGACACATATGTCTGGACACATTCAAAACATACGAAGAAGCACTGATGAAAGCGTTGCAGGTCAATATGGATGATGACTATCCAGCACACCTTGTCGACAATCATATTGAGGAGAAGTTGGAAATTATGAAAAAATAATTAAGGTAACTGAACCTCAAAGGTCAATACATTTGGTGCACGAACTGCTTGACCGCTGAGCACACCAAGGACAATTGTCGACAAGATGTCAATCAACAATATGTCCAATTTGTCCAAGTGAAATGTTTCTCTAATATTTTCCAAGAACATGGGATAGAAATGAAGAAGGAATATACGTTCAACATGAATAATAGAAAAGCTTCATGGTGTGTATTTTGAGAAGTAAAAAATCATAGAACAACTGACTGCCCCTTGAACCTAAAAAATTGACAAAATTATCATGCATTCTATCAAACCAATGCTGTCACACAGAATAACAATGATAACATTTCAAGAAGCAATGAATAGAAGGGGAAAAATGATAAGAAATATGAATGCTGGAGATATGAGCGCCAATACGACAATCATTGTGGAGGATTTGCTGGTCGAGGTTAATTCAATGGAAATTGGGACAACCGACCACGACAACCAATTCAGTGTTTCACATATTATAAGGAAGGCCACTGATATGCATATTGTCCATATAATGATTAGACTGACCTGAAATTTTGTACTAGTTGTGGCATGGGCGATCACTCACTAGAGGATTGTCCCACCATACTTGAAAAAATAAATAAGAATAAAAATGTTATTGTCTTTTTGTGTGTTTATAAATGTGATATAATTCATACAAAGAATTTACATGTAGTCATTAGACAAGGAATGAAAACTGCTAATGATTATCCACGAATAAGTAAAATAAAAAACAAAGATGATTATCCTAACCTTATAAAGAAAAAAGAATTATATAATGATGCATCAAATATGTTCCAAGAATTTTCTAGTCAAGAAGTAACTGATGATAATCGACAGAATGTATCATAGGAAATACTTAATTTAATATACAATGATAAATCAATCACGCAGTTTATTGATTTGTTATATAATATTAAGAAAAATCCTATTATGGAGAAACAAACTAATAACATATGCAGCTTAAATCAAAAAGGCAAAAGTGATGTTGATCTACTTGTTGACCTAGAGATAGAAGGATATCACATTTGACAAGTTGTTCTTGATTTTGGATCCCAAGTAAATATTATGACAAGGGATACATGGGAACAATTAGGTAGACCGTGACTAAACAAATCTGGCATATATCTCAAAATTACCAAATCAAGGACTGATCGAACCTATCGGTGTATGGAGCAATGTCAACACGACCATCAAAGGAATTACCATGAAAGTCTATTTTGAAATTATCAACCCTAAGGAAGGATCTAGGAGTATTTCCCATCCTTGTTCGGTTGGCCGTGGGGTTGAAATATGAAAGCATCAATTTCGTTAGAAAAAAAGCGAATAAAACTTAAAGGAATTGGAAAAAAAGTAATTGTCCCCATCCATCCCTCTATAGAAGAACCTTGGACTGAACCAATAGATGAAGAAGTCAACGTTCGACAAATTTACAAGATTCATAATAAAGAGGACTACATTGAGCCAAATATTTATGGATAAATTCACCAAGGAAATCAAGATTCAGACGGATGTAATTGGGATGCAGAATTATACGATTGGGAGATAGAAAAATATGAAACCCAAGAAGAGGTTGTTGGAATATTCAGGCCATATCGAAAAAACCAACTCGAAAATGCTTTTCCATGTCCATCATTCCAAATATATTTGAAATAAAATTAGGGAATTCCCTTCTTTAGCATCGATTAAAACAGAAAATAAATAGTCTCTCCGGTATAAAGTAATGGAATCACCAATCCTCCATATTGAATAAGTTTCTAAAAACTTGAGTGAGCATGGCCAAATACAAATCTTGGTTGAAACATTCATAGGTCAAGCTTCTCATTGATGGGATACCCATCAATCGAGGCTACAAACATGGACACCAACTTCGACATACTTTGTTGAGATATTTATAGGGAGGAAGCTAACTAAACAGACACAAATACCAGTCTTCACAGAAGGACAAGACCCTAAAAACCACATTAGTATATGCAAAAGGGAATGGAGAAGACTTTGGGTACAAAGATGAATGAACATGGCCACACCTACTCCCATCCACACTTGTTGATTTAGAAAATAAATGTTATAAGATGGAAGAAGCTCGAGGTGAAAAATTTGTATGGAATGAACTTAAAGAAAATTTTATTAAGGACTTAAGATTCATATCGGAATATGATATGTTATATTTTTAACATTTAAGCTATATGATCTTACAAACTTATCTGAGAGAATAACAAGCACAACAATCAATCACAAGAGACAATGAACAAAAAGATCCTCGGGGAAACCATAAAGGAGAAAACCCCGCAACTTCCTCAGAGATAGAATGAACATCAAAAGTAAAACCCAAGACAATAAGATGATCTCCCGACAGCAGTAGTATCTCTCTCTCTTGTCCTAACTTCTTCTTTCTCTCTCAGTTATGCGCTACAACTTAGTGTGAGTGAATGTGTGTTAAATAGAGAGGCTCCCTCTCTATTTATACTAATTCCTGACTTGATAATAACTCACTAGGGATGAATTATCTAGGAGAGTCTAATAACCCTAGGGCCCCACAACTAAGAGGACTTTAACCCTTGATCCATTAGGATGGTTACACTCTATGACTTTACATGACTTGTTTACATTATAGAATCTCTAGATAGGAACATCAAGGAATTACATGACACAATTACATTACAGATACATCCCAATATAAACATCGGGGTACAATACATAAGATATACAAGTGAATACATTCCGAAGTTACAAATACATCAACACTCCCTCTTAACTAGGAAGGTATTATATCGACAGAATTTATCAGCACAAGTCTTCTTCTCTATATCATCTGGATCATCATCAAGTCATCTTCATCAAATCTAAATCATCACTAGATCTGGATCATCACTGGATCATCATCAATTCTCGATCATCACTTGATCTACAGCATCACTGGATCATCATCAAGTCTAGATCATCACTTGATCTAGAGCATCAGTGGATCATCTCTTGATCCGGAGCATCATTGGATCATCATCAAGTCTAGATTATCACTTGATCTGGATCATCATCAAGTCTAGATCATAACTACTGGATCATCATTGGGTCATCATCACTAGTGCTATCTCAATTCTACTCACCACAGGAAGTTCTATAGAGCCATCCCTTTTTCATGCTAGTTGTAGGCCTAATATTCATGTAGGTCTTCATCGTCTTTAGCACTTACATCTAACCATGGAATGAACCATGTAAGAAAGGCCCTCCTAGAACTTACATTTGACCATGGGAGGAACACATCAAATAACCATGTCAAAAAGGCATGCCCAACACTCACATTTGACCATGGGAGGAACACATCCAAAACCCATGTCAGAAAGGCCCAACACTCACATCCGACCTCATCTTGTCAAAAAGGATCTGCACTTATATCTGACCTCATCTTATAAAAAATGCGTTGTACTTACATTTGACCTCATCTTGTTAAAAAGGCTTTGCACTTACATCCAACCTCATCTTGTCAGAAAGTCTCTGTGCTTACATTCGACCTCATCTTGTCAAAAAGGCTTTGCACTTACATCCGACCTCATCTTATCATAAAGGCTCTACATTTACATCTGATCATGTGGGAACACATCCCTCCATCACATCAGAATGGATCTGCACTAATCATGTGGAAACACATCCCACAATCACATCAGAATATCCCTACACTTACATCTAATCATGTGGGAACACATCCCTCAATCACATCAGAATGGATCTGTAGTGATCATGTGGGAACACATCCCACAATCACATCAGAATATCTCTGCATTGATCATTTGGTAACACAACCCACAATGACATCAGAGCATCGTTGCACTTACATTTGACCATGTGAAGCTCAACCTTCCACCATGTCAGAAGGGCCAATAGACACATCAATTCCCTTTGGAGGGAACCTTGATCTGGAGAAAACCAAGATTCTCCCTGATGTACTCAAACTTTACTCTAGCTAATGTTTTGGTTAGTACATCAGCTATCTGCTCATCCGTCGCAACATATTGGAGCTTCACTGGTCCTCTTTGCACCATATCCCTAATATAGTGATATTTGATCTCCATATGCTTTTACTTGTCATGGAACATTGGGTTCTCCAACATCTTCACACAACTCTGGTTGTCGCAATATATATAAGTAGCATCCATCTAGAGATCAAATAAATCAGACAATAGCTTTCTCAGCCACACTGCCTCACAACTAGCCGAACAAGCTGCAACATACTCTGCTTCGGTTGTACTTAGTGCCACACAGGATTGCTTCCTGCTAAACCATGATATCACACCTGATCCCATACTAAAGAAACACCCTAAAGTGCTCTTTCTATCAATGGCACTACCTTCCCAATCCAAATCCATGTAACCTTCCAGGTTAATCTTCTAATTTCCCTCATACTTGAGCCCATAATAAACTGTACCCTTCAAGTACCTCAAAATATGCTTTGCAGCAATCAAGTGAATATGTCTCAGATCCGTCAAGAAATGGCTTAATGTGTTCACAAAAAAGCAAATATCCGGTCTCGTATTCATTAGGTACATCAAGGACCCAATCATCTGATGATACATCATAGCATCAACTGATTCTAATGAAGCATCACTCAATAGCTTCAGGTTCGATGCCAAAGGTGTGGTCATGGCCTTGCATTCCATCATCCCGAACTTCTTCAGGATATCTATTGCATACTTTCCTTGTCCCAGGGAAACTCTATCTACATTTTGCCACACCTCCATGCCTAGAAAGTAGTGCATCATACCCAAGTCCTTCATTTCAAACTCGACAACAAGCTTCCTCTTCATATCAGCAATCAACCCATCCTGGATAGGAAGCTATCAATTCTGCCGTACCATGTCCTGGGTTCCTGTTTCAAATGGTACAGGGCTTTCTTTCACTTACGCACATGAGTCTCTCTATCATTTGTCTCAAAACTGAGTGGCTGCTCCACATATACTTCCTCTTCTACTACACCATTCAAGAAAGTTGTCTTGACATCCATCCAGTGTACTTTCCACTTCATTACTGCAGCTAAAGAAATTACTGATATGATGGAAGTATATCTAGATATAGGAGAAAAATTTTCTTCATAATCTATTCCTTCTTTCTGGGAGAAGCCACGATCCATAAATCTTTCTTTATATTTCTCTATGCTGCCATCTGCATCATGCTTGATCTTATAGATCCATTTGGAAGTTACAACAGACTTCCCCTCTGGTCTTGGGACAACATCCCAAACATCATTCTTCATGATGAATTTATACTCTTCGATCATAGAATCCTTCCATCCTTTCTCTTCTACCACTTCTTCATAGTTGGAAGGTTCTTTATCAATGGAGTCAGATAATAGGGCTACATATTTGGAGCAACACCTGGTTATTTTCCTCTCTCTGTGTATCTCTTTTGGAGCCCCATATCTTTCTACACCTGGGATAGCTTCTCGTACCCAATTAGGTTTCCTCTTGTGAGGATTATTCTCCTGAGTTGGATCTATAGGTTCTTGAGGTTCTTCTATTTCTCGATCTTCTTCTTGATTTGCATCGTTCATGGTTGTGTGATGAATTCTGGGTACTTCTGTTTCTTTAGGTTCTTCAATAGGCCTCTTTCTAGATTTGTTGTAAGCTGAGTCTTCATCAAATGTTACATCCCTGTTGATGTCGATCTTCTTGAATCTTGGGAAGTATATTATGCAATCCTTTGAGATTTCAAAGTATCCCACAAATATACCCTTCCTTCCTGAAGGATCTAACCTTTTCCTCTTTTCTTTTGGAATGTGTATGTACACTGGACAACCAAATATTCTAAGATGACTGAATTATGGTTTCTTTCCAAAAAAAACTTCTTCAAGTGTCTTGTTCTTGAGTACTCTATGTGTAGTACGGTTCTGTACATACATAGATGTTCTAGCAGCTTCTGCCCATAGATGCATAGGAAGATCTTGATCATGAAGCATTGCCCTTGCAGATTCCATGATTGTTCTATTCTTCCTTTCTACATCCCCATTTTGTTGTGGATTATATGGAGGGGTCAACTCCCTCTTAATCCTTGAATATTTGCTTTATTCCTTGAATTCATTTGATGTGAATTCTCTGCCATTGTCTGATCGAAAAATATTGATCTTCTTCTCTGTGTTGTTTTTGATCAAGGATTTGAATTCCTTGAACTTGCTAAATACTTCATCTTTGTTCTTCATGAAGTATATCCATGTCTTCCTAGGAAAATCATCAATAAAAGAAACATTGTATAAATACCCACTTAATGAACTGGATGACATCGAACCGCATACATTGGAGTGAATGATTTCCAAGATTCCTTTAGCCTTGCTTTCGATCCTTGGAAATGTCTTCTCTGTGTTCTTTCCTTTCGTACATCCCTTGCATACTCCTTCATGTTTTGCTTGTATTTCTTGAATACCTTCAACAAATTTTCTTGCAAGTGGTAGTGCCCTATAGTGCACATGTGCAAGCCTTCTATTCCAAAGTTCATTTGGTTCTACTGAGTCATGAACCAAATATTGTTCTGGTTGGCCCTTTAATCTGTATAGTCCTCCCTCTTGTTCTCCAATTACTACTGCATCATTAATAGTCTTTCCTTTTGGAAACATGATGACTTGGCCATCTATAAATGCAACTATTATTCCTTTTGCATCTAATTCAGAGAAGGAGAGAAGGTTCTTCTTTATTCCTAGTACAAATTGGACATCTGTCATTTTCATAGACTTTCCAAAGTCTAATTTGTAGGAGGATTCTCCACTACCTTTTATTGGATACTGGTAGTCATCCCCAAGTTTCACCTTGTGGGGTGATTCATGTTTTGATATTTTTCACAAATGATTCTTTGAATCCCATCATGTGTTTGGAAGCCCCATTGTCTATAAGCCAATCATTGTTTCCATATGTGATGTTTCCCATGAGAGCGGAAATCAAACATATTCTTCATCACTTTCTTGTTTGATTCTCTTCTTGGAAGGCTCATCATCTTCTGTAGCATGAGCATGATGTCTTTTATTTTTTCCCTTCCTTTTCTGAGATCTATATTTGTTTCTAGGACAATCTTTTGCAAGATGCCCTTTTTCATCACATGTATAGTAAATGTACTTAGACAAATATTTGTTAGATTTTCTAGTGTTTTTCTTCTGGCAAGAGTGCTTACCTCTGTGATGGTCTATTTTGCTTTTCTTGGATTGTACTGTGAGATATTTATCTTCACTTCCCATATTTTCTTGTCATGCTAACATTTGAGCTTATTCTTGTGATCATTCCTCCCATTGTCTGCTAAACTTGATTAGCTTCTTTTTGGCACAACTCCCTTGAATGAAAGAGTCCCATGCCCTAGGGATACCATTCAAGGTGGTCATCACAATTTCTATATTCTCTACTTCTTCATCTACCACTTCAAGCTATTCCTTGATCTAAGAGACCCTTGTAAAATAATACTGGATGGTCTCCGCATTTTGGATCTTTACATTCTTCAATTGGTTTCTTAGAGTAATCTTCTGGTTTATGTTCTTCCCTTCAAATAACTTGGTTAGGGTATCAAACATCTCTTTAGGTGTCTTTAGTGAGGACACCCGTGGTATGAGGTGATCCTTGATTGAATCAGAAATAATCCTCTTAGCCATGACCAATTTATTCTTGTGTAACGCCTTAGCCTCATCTCTCTTTGGAACAAGAACCTCTTCATTGATGTAAGAGTCCAACTCATTTTCTTCCAGGACTAAGGAGATCCTATACTTCCAATATCGAAAGTTATCAGCTCCCTCAATCTTTTCATCAAGATTCATATGATGAGATATCTTAATAGAGAACCTCATATGGAAATGAAAAATATTTAGATCTTACCAGGTTAAGATGTCAGAATTGGATCTGGAGCTGAATTTCTGCAGAGCTGGTTGTCTAGTTCATAAGCATATTAGGGTTTGACTTTCCTGGAGTTCTATCCAACCAAAAAATTTGATCTTGATCTATAAAATTTGATTTTGGGGAGGATATCAAACCATTCCTGGGCTCACTCAAAAATTCCACTTCTGTGGAATTCCCTAATTTCTCGCAGTAGTGTCGGGTCAAAAACCGAAAATGCTCAGAATTAGATTCTGCTTCGACAAAAAGATGTTCCCTAGAGAGGAGGGTTAGCCTAGCCCTCTTTTGCTGAAAATCTATGGAGAGAGATCCAAAAAGTAGGAATCCCAAGCTTCAGCAGCTGTAGAGTGTCTTCTTCTCAGGTTAGCTATGATACCATGTTATATTTTTAACATTTAATCTATATGATCTTAGGATCTTATCTGAGAGAATAACAAGCACATAAATCAATCAAAAGAGACAATGAACACAAATATTTTCCTTAGTTAACCATAAAGGAGAAAACCCCGTGTTATCACTCCAGGAAATGCCTCTAGGTTGTAGCTCTAGGATGCCTAGTAACTTACAATGTTTTTGGGGTTTTCTAAAATGGATCAAGTCAAGTGACCTATATTACCTTCCACTCTCAAGACATGCATGAAAATCAATCAGGTACAAGGCTTTTAGTTACCACTGTTGAGAGGTTGAAAATATGGTGTAGGGATGGAGAACTCATCATGCTGGCAGATTCACACATAAAACAGATACATATAAATGGATAAATCATGATAAGGAAAGCACTTATAATTCAAATCACATCAACATTCCAATAGGGTGACAACTATTAGACATTAATTAACTTGAATATAACCTGAATAACACATTCAAGCATAAGCACAGAAAAAGACAGAAATGGGAGCTGAACAAATGATAACAAAAGATCTTATATTAGGTCATGAGAAAAATGAGAATCTTGACAATAGCAATGGTCTACAAGTCACCGAAGTCGAACCCTTTCAATAAAATAAGTCTTGGGCTTTATAGCCTTTACAAAATACTTAGATCCTGAAAACTTGGATCTGATTTAAAAAAAATAAACAAAATAATTGTTTTTTGCAAGATTAGGTTAAAAAACACTAATTAACTACTTATCTAACTAACTGTAGAATTAGTTCACTGTATGAAACTTCAGATAACTAAGGCAATTGCTTGAAATCACTGCCATTAGCCCTCTGCTGGTTAAGCCATTGTTTCACTTTGACAGCTAAGTGTTGGTGGCCTTTTCTCCCTTTATGTCATAGTAAAACTAGAGCACACCTTCCATGATTTTTTCTTCAGCATCCTTCATCTCCATACTTTTCCCCTAAGCCATCCATATTCACCCAAAACGGGTCTTACATGTCAAAATTTAATTTTATGCCTTTGTCTGCTTTCGGTGGTTAAGAGGCTAAAACATCAGAATCGTTACCTGCCAAAAGCAGTGCTTTCGGTGGCTAATGAACTGCCCCAGCATCCTCCTAAGCCATCGAAAGTCCTGTTTTCCAAATATTCTTAGGTTTCTTTCAAAAAAATTCTTCTAAGTCTATCTGCTCAACTTCGTTCTTCAATAGGCTCTATGCTAGGAGGGTTAATAGAAGCATGGTTTATTTCTGTAGGATGAAGGCTAACTATAGCTTCAGCTAGGGTTTCCAACATGGGGTGGTTGCTAGGGTTTTCCTTGGCCTCATTCAGCTGCAGTCTCTGAAGCCTAATCATCCTATACAATCTTGTATTGTCTTTTAGGTACCTTGTATTTAGTCTCTTTAAGAAAATGTATCTTTCTCTCTAATCCAGGTAAGACTTATGTAATAGCTTGTTCATACTGGTCAATACAACATTATTTTTCTTTATTTCCCTTTCCAAAATCTCCATCTCATACACTTGCCTTAGCAATTGATTTATCCTTTGAGCCTTGGGCTTGCTGGACGAATCCTTCTCTGCTGGTTCCTCTTGTTGTTTTTGTGTAGGGGATAGAAGTTCCTTAGTCACTGCTACAATATGCAAAGCTAGGTCTGCACCTTCCTCTTGTTCTTCTTCTGAGTCTGAGTACGACAGGTTCAAGATGTTCTCAGTGGGTGTTGCAACTTCCTGGACCTTCTCACTGAAATCCAAGTTTCTTTTGACCTTCTTGGATTTGGAAGAGGAGGGGGGCTATTCTACTGGTTCTAGGGGTATAGCCCTTCTCTTTCTTCTCCAACGCCTTGGTGTGTTGGAATTTTTGGCAGGAGACTTCCCCTTTTCTTCAGGCTGAAGGCCTATTTCAAACCCATTCCAAAACAAGAAATAAGGCCATGCCATATTCCTCCTTTTTAGAAATTATTGGATCAACAGTTGGATAAGGCAATGGTGAGACAATCTACTGTCAGTATTGGTTGGATGAGCCTCCACTTGGTGTGCCATTTTTCCGAAACTCCTGTGTAAGTAGAAGGGCAAATTTAGTGGGATTTTACTTATGAAGTGGTTCATTAATTTAAAATGGTAGATCATTGCTCTATTATATCTTCCTTCAGATGTTATGTAGACCAAAATGGCCTTCAACAGTTGTTTCCACCTCTGTTCTAACCAGGAGGATGGCATGCTCTTCTTCCACACCACTCCTCTATGCTCAGGCTTTAGGTAAGACCTGAACTCTACATCCTTTGGTCTGGTGGTTTTGAACAAATTTTCTCCTGTGCTAGGGAGTTCAGTCACTTCAGCAATTAGGGATTCATCTATGTGGAATCCCTATTTTCCTATGATTTCCTTGGATCCATAAAATTAGAGAGAAAATGCCTCAGCACTTGCTGACGTGAACCTTGTATCTTCTCACAAAACCTATAGAATCTAGCATCCTGGAAAAATTTACAGACCTCTGGATGTGCCTCCAAATAACTGATATCTCCCAGCTCCTACCTGAGAGTAGGTCCTCCCTTCTTCATCTTGCCAAATGCCACTCCTGGGTACTTGCAAAAATAAGTTTAAGTTATGTATGACAGTGTGTTAGCAAGATGCTTCTCAGAGATGAATTTCTAGTGGAGAGAAATGCTAAGGTTGAAGGTGAAATGTACTAGAGCTTGGCACTAATTATGAGAGATTTTTCTCTCATGATGGATGCTGAGGTCATAAGGTGAAGGATATAGTTGATCTTATCGATAACCCTTTCCCAACAATCATATTTAAAATCAACCTGGATACCCGGTGAGCTTTCCTATTGTTCCTTTGGACAGGTGGAAGAAAAATGAAGGTTTCAGATCCTATCAGTCCTTTATCAATTTTATAATGACCTCATTCACTTATTTCCACACGTAGTTATGCAGAATCCCATCCTTTCAGTGGGTTATCATGCTTTGTAATGATCGCTGCTTGGATGACGGGGTCTGATTTGACTAGTTTTCTAATCGTTTCCATTTTTACCTTTTTGATGGTTAAAAGTCTTTGGGAGTTTGTCTGTTAGCCATCGAAATGATGTATTTTGGTTGCTAATGAAATGATACCCCTTTCTCCTAAGCCACTGAAACCGTTTATCCCATTCCGTAGTGAAACTCAGCTTTCGACGGATAGTGGGATCCCCAAAAAACCCTTTTAACTGCTGAAAACTAGTCCTTTCGGTGGATAATGAAATGTTAGAGCTTTCACCTAAGCCATCGAAAGCACGTTTTCCCCAACACTCTCTTTCCTAATGTTAATTTTTCATATGCTTTACTAAGACATCAGTATATCATTTCATTTTTCATAATAAAAGCATATAAAGCAGGATCACTGAAAGAAATAGTATCACAAGAACAACACATATTTATCCTGGGAAAACCCTAAAGGGAAAAACCCAGCACAAGCTTCCTCAATATAGATGCCCCAAAAGGGAAAAAGGTAAAACCAACAAGGAGATCAAAAACCTGATTCTCCTCCTTCTCCAGTAACTCCTCTCCTCCACAAGTG
>LPNX011055264.1:385212-487871 GCA_001517045.1 Pseudotsuga menziesii | reverse complement strand
ACCCCCAGTAACTCAACCAGATTTGAACCTGTGACATATGACCCCACCTTGAATATCACAGTCCCCTCACTGGACTTCGGCAGCCACCTCCAGCTCCAACAGTGATTGACATCTCTTTTCTTTTCAGCACCGAGACTCTATTGTATCTGCACGTTATTTATATCTTCTCTTAGCCAGATATTTAGCTTTCAGCAATTAGCTAGACACCTAGTTCTCTTTATCTTTTCCACTTTCAGCAATTTATCTAGGAGTTGTTATAGCACTCCTACTTTGTACCTATACTGGATGTACTCTTTTCGCCTCACTGACCTACTTCTGTGGTCATCTGTAGGACATTAATAAACTTATCCTATCTTATCATCTCATAACTAGTTTTTAAAAAAATATCTAATCTTACTACTAGTTTTTAGCTATAGCTACTAATATTTTATTTATCCATTAGCCCTATAACAGATGGAGGTTCAAGCCCCACTAATGTAACTTCAGCTTGACCAAATGGATTAACATGCCAAAAGCACAAGTAGCATGCCCTATTGTCTTTTTGGAACTCCACCATATTAAAGTCTCCACAAATCAACCACAGGGCATCAAAAGCTCATGCACTCTCCAGTACCAGAAGATCACGTGATCACCAACGTCAATAGAAACATAGATCTTGCCCAGGTCTAATAGCTGGACATCAGGGTCTATAACACTTGCATGAGAAAGTTAAGCAAACAAGTATGAGATGGATTATTGTGAAAAATACTGGCATGCCAGCTGGTACTGTAAAAATGAGGAGACAAATAGCATGAGAAGGGAGATAATAGAGGAGGCTCATCCAAGTTTCAAACAATTACAGGATGGATAGTATCTGCCTCCTGTATCTACAGCGTCTATTACTATGACGAAGGTACAACTCAGAACTATAACCTGGGGTAGCCACAAACACGATTACCAGTTACCTTGATTACAATTTACAAGCTAAGAAAGAACTATATAATCAATGCACATCACAAGTTGGGTCAAAACCACTCTGACAATAAAATTATCAAATTGGCCAGTAATTGCCCATATAAAAAAGGTAAGTATCATATCATGTCAAATTTTCCTGCTGATTAAAATTTAGAACATGCTGAAGTTCATGAAAACAATAAAATTCAATGCAACAACTCTGTGAACATTAGCCACAGCATAGACACAGCAAAATGATCAGTTAAAAAGAGAGGCAGAAACAGTTCATTGAAGAACTGGATTCCTTTCTCATTTTCCATAGGCAAGTTCATGAAAACTATAACATTCTTGTAGTCTGGATTACCTATGAATGTTTGGATTATTTTTGCCTCTATCCTCCAGAGCATCCCACATATCATGTTCTTGTAGGCAGGCTGAGATATTCAAATCCATGGATCACTTCGAATGCAAAGCGTCCACAAATGTAGATGATAACCCTTACGCTCCACACAATCTGGAAAATAGGGGAAAAGTACCATTTGGAGCTGCTAACACAGAAACCCTAGCCTCTGAAACTACCCAATTTTAATAACTACATGTAATTACAGATAGTAAAATGAGCTGCTCAATTTCAATAACTACATGTAATCAACAATCGATAAGCTAAAAGAAAGGTCAGAAAGCCAATAATAATAACAAGGGTTTTTCAAGAAAGATTAAGCAACAATGTGCTCTCCCATTATCCAAAACACCTGTTCCCGGACCTCTGGAGTTCCATTCACTGGAAAAATCTCTTCGGCTTGAAACCCCACATTATTCAGCTGATTATCAATGTATTTCCCTAACAGAGTACTGTAGATCATTCTCATCCATTTCTTTGCTGCATCGTGGAGAGCCTTCCATTCAATCTTTGGGAACATATGCTTCAAGAAATCAGGGTTAAATGGAACCTCCTTTAGAGTTATCTAAGAAACTGGAGAAACTGATGCTGAATGAAAGCCTCTGGCCTGAGAGCCAACTAAACGCGGGATGAGCTTATCCAAATAAAGGCGGGCTTATCCAAATTACCTTCGCGTGGATATAGAGACGGAAGTCAGGGATGGCGTGGATATAGCGACGGAAGTCAGGGCTCGCGTGGATATAGCGATGGAAGTCGGGGCTTCCTTAAAAAAAAATTGTAAAAATGCATAATTTACCTTGATTTTTCCACGAAAGTAAACAAACGTGGAAAACTAACGTGGAAAAATCCGCCCATATGTACTAGTGTTATGATATTAGAGAACAAATTGAGAACGCATGCCAAAAGTATTGTTGGGCCTTTGTTGGGCCTAGGGTTCAGACATGAAGCTAATTGATGTTGTTAAAGAAATAGTACTTTTTTGGCTTGATAATACTATACCCTCATCAAATCAAAGATATGTCCTAAATTCGAGAAAATTGTTCATGAATGTGAACCCCATGTTAAGCACTTCCTTGAAACAACATAAAAAAAAATATATGAGATATTTAATAATGAGCAAACAAAATTAAACTTGAGTAAAAGGTACTTTTAAAAATTCAAACCCTAGTACATTAGAATTTGCATTGAATTCAACGCATGTTATTATAGATACCATGTACAATTTGAATATTATTATGATACTGTCACAGCTGCAACCTTTTTCCCAAAATTTTTAAAATTTTGGACCCTTTTTTATTTTATTTTATCTAGCCCAGGTTTGTTGGATTTCTTTAAATCGGTCCTGGAAGTCCATTTTGTTCTATTTAAATTGATCTTTTGGAAGTCGGAGGATTAGTTGACTGTTCTTTCGCTATTTCGAAAGGTAAATTATCTTGTATTACCGTTGCCCAGCTGAAGACTATTTTTTTTATTTCAGCACTTAACGTTTGATTTTTCAATGATTTGTTTATCATTGTCGGGAGTCGGTTGAAGAGTGAGCTGGGGAATTAGTCCTCTATGCCACCAACATTTCGGAAGGAAAACAATGAGCGTCCCGATGGACATTCCTCTTTCTCACCAATCCATGGCTTTTATCTCCCTTTTTTTATTTCTCAAACCTTTTGTTTTAGCTATCAATGAATTAGTTTTTTATCGCAATTGGAACAATTTTTGATAGAGGATCGAAGGACTTGTCCTCTACGTCGTCGATGTTTCGAAAGGAAGTTGATGAGTAGTCCGAAGGTTAGTCTTTCCACTCACTGGTTCCGATGCATTAAGGGTTTTTTGTTTTGATATCTGATGTATAAACATCGCAACGATAGTGCTTGGCATCGTCGACACTACAGAAATGCTTAAGTTTGAAGCTCCAATGCTTAGCATTAAGAGTCTCCGATGCCGACAGATTTATTGTTGTCATGGATTCACAGAATTTTGTAAGTATGCCGTTGCAGCTATCAACAAAACTATTCTCTTGACGTTTAGCGTTTTCAACCGCCGATAGGGTTTTCCCACTGATTCTTTTACCAAAGGGTTTATATATACAGGCGGATCATTATTTTATTATTATCCGTGTTGAAAAATTACGTTTGCTCCAGTCCTTTCGATTGAACTGTTTCACGTGCATAGATATCCGGATTTCACTCATTCGCATGCTACCATGGATGTTTGGGTCATCCCATTGATTGCAATGCATTTTTTCAGGTAGGAAAACGATGGCTTTGTCTTTTGATTCTTATTCGTTGATTGGAACCGTGGTTTTTCCTAGGTGGGTTTTTCCCGCTTAGGTTTTTGCATGAGTTTTCCCACTTAAAGCTTATTTTTTCTTCGTTGTATACTTGCATAATGTTTTAAGGTTGAGGAATTTAACTGTTACAATTTGCTTGAGCGAGTTTTTTCTTTTGAGCCTGTGTGATTGAGCCGTTATGCATGCTTTACTCCTGTCTAAAAGATTTAGGGGTTGGTCATTAGAGGAAATTTGGGCTCTAAAATGGGCCTTATAAGAAAACGTGCCAAAATAAGTTTTTGTGAGTTGGAATTCAAGAACCAATAGAATTTCAATAAAATAAGTCAACCATAATGGTTGAATTGACATATTTGTCATTAAAAAAAATTATTTTTTTTGTTCGTATTTTCGACATATCTCATTGTGCTTTTATTCAAATTTCGATCGGGAGAGCTTGTTGGATGCGGAAATTGATTCTGCATCCAACGAGTACCCACACTGCATAATTTTGACGGACCCCACTACCCCAAAAAAAATAAATACCTGAAAAAACGTGATGATGATGTTACTTTTGACGGACCCCGCTACCCCAAAAACAAGAAATACCTGAAAAAATGTGATGATGACATCATCATCAATTTTTTTCAGGTATTTCTTGTTTTTGGGGTAGCGGGGTCCGTCAAAAGTATGCAGTGTGGGTACTCGTTGGATGAGGAATCAAATTCCGCATCTAATGAGCTCTCTCGATCGAAATTTGAGTAAAAACACAGGGAGATATGTCAAAAATACGAACACAAAAAGTAGTTTTTTTCTTTCTTCCTCCAAAATCAATCAATATTATTTTATTATTTTAACTATTATTTTATTATTTTCCTTAGGAGGCCCATTTTAGACCCCAAAATTTCTCTAATGGCAGACAAGCGTTACGCTTTCTACACCACCCATTATTTGGTTATTCATGGTCATCCAGGGGGGAGGGGTTCAACTGCTGTATGAATTTACCCTATTTTTGTGGGACAGTGGAGGTTTTCAGGGTTTTGGTCTAGTTAGGGTTTTCTAAATGAGGAACCACAATATAGGGTCTAGTGTTTTGAGGTTTAGTAGTATGTGGTCCATGCTTTTATTGAAGGAGTAATATTATTTCGAAGGCGGTCCAGATTAAAATGAAGAGTCTGCTCTACCAGGGCTGTGATTTTAGTTACTGACAATGGACTTAGAATATTTTAAGACAAAACTCACAGTATTTTCTTTGTGCCTTGTCATGTTTCTTTTCATGCATTAATACTGTGTATATTTCACTTTCAGAATGTATATGGAAGAGGTAAATAGATTAATATAGTTTTTTGGTATTGTTGTTTCACTTGATAAAAGCTAAAGGGTCTAAGAATATGCTATATTTATGACAGGTTGATTGCTACAGAGGAGATATGTCTAAAAGACAAAAGAAGAAGGTTCCAGTTGTTGAAGGACAACCAGAGGTTGAGATCATCACCAGGGTTGAATACATATATGAAGATACCAAAGCTACCACCCGAGTCGAACCAGATTATAAATGGGGGGAGATATACAGGATGATTGCAAATCAAAATGTGCTTGATGCAGTATTCGAAGAGCTGACTATTTATGCAAACATTGAAAAATTGGCTCTTACAAAAGTAGCCATAAGACCTGAGTTGTTCCTGTGCTCAGAGGTGATCGGTTGGATTCTGCCTAGGGTAGATGTAACTACGATGATCCTTGAAAATAATGCTAAACAGGGCTATGCTACATACATCCCTACTTATGTCTCAATGGCATATCATTTGCCTCCTGCTCAGATTTACTTAATAGAAAGCTGGTTGAAAGAGACAGATATGGACCTGGTAGAAACAGTTAAAAGAATGACGATACTAGGGAATAAATTTCGAACCAGGACTTTAGGAGAATATGATACAACTACTTTCTGGACTCCCTATAAATTTATTGCACTGATGCTAAATAGGATTTTTGGAAGAGCTCATGGAAAAACCTTCAAATTAGGATGGATACCAATTATCTTCTATGTGGCCACTCAAGGAACCATATTCAATTGGGAAAACATAGTTTCCAATAGCCTCTCAGAATGCATACCTTAATCTTTGGGAGGGGTGTTATAGAAGAAATCAGAGTTCTACATGAGCTCTATCCTAGTTGACTGTATACTATGTACCCAATCTTTTCCAGCCTTGAGGTGTAATTGGGATAGGGACAGGACCCTGGTATACACTGCATATAAATTATTTTGGGCACACAAATACTATAGAAACTACATATAAATATGTGAACACTTCATCATGCCTTTGTACACTCTAATTTTCCTGACTGAATGCAACTCCATGTCCGACAAGTTGTTTAAAGTCATTGAGGAATATGGAGACTATTATTTAACTAAAGAAGGAATGTATATCAAAATGTATGGGGGTTCCAGACCACCTTCTATACTCCCTAAATATGCCATTGATTATGTGTTACATAAAGATGCAGTTAGGCAGGTATATCTTGATGGTGTGGGGAGTTTCTTGTTCGAGCATAAAAAGGAAGCATATCCTGCCATACCTTTCTGGCTAGGCATTTATAAGTTTTCAAAGGTAAAACAGACTACAGAATTTGTGCAGGAGCTGGAGCACTTCCATTTTGGTGAGATGAACTTTCATAGGAATGACTCCTAGAATAAGGTAGAAGATCACTGCAAAGAGGAAAGCATTCATTTTGAGTATACCAACTTTTGGGATAAGGACAAGGAAACATTTAGGAGTGCAAATAACATGAATTCCCTAAAGAAGAGATTTAAATAGAAAATCACTACTGTGGGCAGAAAAGGAAAGACTGAATAGAAGACTAAGACAATGGAAGAAGAAGAGGCCAAAAAGAGGGAAGAAGATGCTAGAAGGCTAGCACAGGAGGCAGAGAGTTGGCTGAAGAATGAAGAAGAAGAACGAAAGAGAGCTACAGAGGAAGCAACAAAGAAGGAAGAGGAGGAGAGAAAGAGAAATGAAGAAGCAGAGATAAAGAAAAGGCAAGACGAAAGTGAGGGTCTGAGATTAACAGGATCTCAAAAAGACCAATAGAATACTAAGCAGATGGATACACAAGGGGGATAGGATCACACATATCAAGGACATGAACAATCAAATCCTAATCCCCAAGAGCCTGCTGCATTTTATGGCAGCACAATAGGGAAAGCTTCATTTTCTGGAATGAATTCGATCCCTTTCATGCCTAAAGAAGGGGAGGAAGTACTTGACTTCAGTACTATTTTCTATGACAAGGAGAAGAAAAGGATTGTTAAAAGAATCGAGAAAAAGGTTGAAACTGGAGGACAATCCGGAAAGATGATAACTAATAAGACCTTGTTGTATGGAACAGATGCAGACCAAAGATTGACAGCAAGAGCTGGGGTGGCATTAACCCAAGCTACTGAATATAATGTAGACAAACTAATGACGGATCTTGAATAGTAAAGAAAGAATGTGACACAATTAAAACAAACACTGAAGAAGGAGAGGGATGAAGGTCATAAATTGAAAAGGAAATATATGGACATGATGAATGAAGTGAGGAATTCAAATATAGAACTCCAGACTCTGTATGAAAATAAGGTGGATTTAGAAGTCTCTGTAGAGAAAACTGAAAAGGATGCTCATAACAGCTTAGCAGAATTACGAAGGCTACAGCTAGAGAATCAAGTATTGAAAACTAAGAAAGATTAAATTCAAGTGTCCTATGAAACTCTGAGTGCAGAGAAGTACCATTTATAAAGAAGAATTGCTGAGTTGGAAACAAAGAAGATAGCCACAGAAGAAAGAGAAAATCAATATCAAATACAGGTGGCAGAATTGGAAGAACAGAATACTTCATTGACAGCATGACTGAAGGATGCTATAGAACATAAGATAGACTTCCATCCTTTAAAACAACATGTTCTAACTTAGAGAAGGAAGATCCACCATTTGCAAATGTGTATGGAAGAAGAAAGTTGTAAGATTTTACAAATATATAGCAGATTAGAAGAAATTCACAAGGGCTTCAATTATTGACCAATATCCTATCACATTAGTTCATATTGTGGGTTTTAAAATTATCAAAAATTGAACAAATATATTGTAGGTATTGGGGGGGATGAGGGGTTTAAGGTGGGGGTGGGTAGGGTGGTTTATAAGGATTGAGGTATAAAAAGGGGTGGGGAGGAGGTTTTAAGTATTGGGAGGGGGTTTCAACAAAAATAATTTGGGGTAATATCTTTGGAAATTAAGAGTATTCTTTAATATTCCACAATTGCACATGCTATGTGAGAGGTTCATTAAGTGAAGTCCCTGTGAAGAAATTTTGGACACTACGTCTTTTTTTTTGGACAGATCTCAAGAGATTCTAGAGATTCTGATGGGAAGAATAGTATGGATAGAAACAAATGAGGAACCTCCTACGGAGATACCAATTAAAGACCAGGAGAGTTTAAAGCAGGAATATGATTTATTGGAGTTTGCAATCAATGTTGTAGAAGAATTCAAGAAAAATGTAAATAAAACAAAGGGATCATATGCCAAATACTGCAGGAGGGTGCTTGCTACATATAATAGATTCCATATTTCAGAAGAGAGAATATTGGATGCAATATAAGAGCATAATTTTTTTATCGAGCATCTATAGAATAGATACCAGGAAGACGAGCAAGAGATCCAACAAGTAAAAGATCTAGATGAACAGATTTTAAAGAATGCAGTGGCAAATGCAGCGGTAAGTATACACCTCCTAGAGGACCCGCTGTGCCTTAGTCTTGCAAGAATAGAAGGGGTAAGGCAGGCATCCAAATATGAGATAAATATCCATTTTATTGAACCCTCCAGATTTGAAGGTATAGCAGCGGAGGCCCAGGCATGGAAAAAGTTCATCAATGACCAAGCGGGTCCCTCTTCATAAAGTTTTTTAAAAGATATTTGTTTTAAAATTTAATATATTGTATAATTTATGAGCACATACTAAAAGACAAAATTTTGGAACTGAAAGGTTGGGGAGGCCCAAAATTCATTAAGGGGCAGCCGAAAGGTTTTTCTTTTTTGTATAAATAAAGGAGAGTTTAGAGGTAGAGGGGATTCTTTCCCAAGCAATTTTTGAGAGTATATTGTAAGAATAACGACTTCGTTTTACAATAAAGAATTACAAGTTTTTGCTAGAGAAATTTTGGTGGAATGTTTCAAATGCTTTGCCATGGATCAGTTGAATGTGAACTATTTCGTTTTTAGCTTATGTCCATTAACTGTGAGATCATTCTAACTCATTGAATTTCTGTTCATGTTATGAATGTCTTCTAGTTTATTCTGTGAAATTTCCACTGTGATTAATGAAGGTTTTCATAAACAATAAACTATCTTGTTGTTCATATTTCTATTAATGTTCATGTGTTCTGAAATAAGTAACAGCTATCTATAATTTTTCTTAATACATGCACATAAATACATTACTCATTTATAACTGATAATTTTGCTCCCTAGGGATAGGTTAGTTAGTTATAGTTATTTTTTGGTTTTTTGTGTTTTAGATGCGAGAGAGGTAAGACAAGAGGTAAGAACCTACGCATCACATTGTGACACTCCTCGTTATCTATATCAATTTGCATTTTTAGATAGGCACTTGCACATCACAACTTAAACACAAAAAACTAAAAATATACACAGTGGACTGGGCCATAATTGGTAAAACATTTTAATTTGTTACTTGACCTATGGTATCCGGACCGTAAACCAGATGGATTCCCTATACCAAACAGTAACAGGCTAGTTGGGAACCTTTATTGGGGAGAATCCCTAACTATTGTTACCTGTGATTTTCTAGGCCTCAACAGTCTTTTGGCACTAGAAGGAGGGCCACTAGTGCATGGCTGGCCGAGGAAGCTCACTTCCTCGAAATTACTCCACCGGTGACAGTTCTAAAAGAATTTTGTTTCACAAATCCACTCCTGAGGATAAAAAGAAAGGGTATCTGTATCCTGTAGATAATGAAGTAGTTGATGATTTAAGAAGAATCACTAGGGCATATGTGAACAATATTGGAGGATTACCTATCATTTCTATCTTACCTAGAAGAGAGTATCAGAAGAAATATCTCCCTTAATTAGAAGATTCAGTGTTGGTAGAATATCTTGAAGATCTGGTAGAAGCAGCCTTACAAGAAGTTGACCAACCTTTGAATCAATTGGATCTAGGTTCACCTTACTGTTCACCTTTCCAGACCCCTGCTCAGTCTCAACCTCATTCTGCACTTAGAATCATGGCTAATGTAAATGAAAACCAACCATCTCCACCACCTACTTGGAGAGCTAGGTTGCCTTTAAATTTGACACCTCCCTTGCATGATTTGCCTCAAGATTTTGACAAGATGTTACCTAAGTTTGAACCAAGTGAAGGAGTTTTGGTAGATGATCATTTACAGAGTGTTTACTTGGCTATAGAAGGATTAAAAGTTGGGGAGCATGAAGATGTAGTGTGTAGATTGTTTCCCCACACTCTGAAAGGAAAAGCAGCCTCATGGTATTTTGCACTTCCTGCAAATTCAATCATGGATTGGAACACATTTGAGAGAATATTTAGAAGTAAATATGTAGTTCAGAAAAATCATGCAGCCTTAATGAAGGGGTTATGTGCTCTAAAGAAAGAAATAAAATAAAAAGTACATGATTTCACTCAAATATTTGTTGCTTACCTAAACAATTTTACTGCAGTAAATAAGCCATCTGAAAATGCTCTGATAGAATACTATACCTCGGCCCTTGGGCCTTATCTAGCCATGTTTTCCAAGAGATCAGTAAGACCTACATTAGAAGAAACTTATGAAGAAGCTGAGAAGGTGGAGTCTGAGTTGGAAAGCATAGAAAATTATCCTGTGCAGTTAGAAGAAAAGACTTTTGGAAGCAATAAACCTGTATTACTGACTAAACCTAAGGATGAGTGGTCACAGGATTTTGAAGCGATGTTGAATATGATGAAAAATTTATCTAACAAAGTGATAGATTTAGAGAAAGAAAAAGAAGCTCATAAATCATATAAGCCTTATTATAAGAAAAGGGAAGACAACAATCAACAAAATCCTCCTCCACACAGTCCCGTGGCAATGAATTTAACTGATGTAGGCATGGATAATTTTTGTACTTTTCATCAACAGCCTCATTCTAAGAAGAATTGCCCCCAATGGATAAATTCTATGACACTGGTAATGAATCAATTATTGGATTTCAAACTGATAGAAACTGGTAAAGAGGAAGAAAAGGATAATCAATCTACAGAAAAACAAGAGGAAGATACTTTGGTTTTATGGGATTGTGTCTCAATGTTTGATACAGAAGAAGAAGATTCTCTGAAACAAGAGGAAACATCAGAAACCAATGTTACAACAAGAAATCAAAGTTTGTTAAAAGAAGACAAGTCAATACTTCCTAAGATTAAGAAACTTCAAGAAAATATGAAGAAGATACAAAAGAACATTACAATTGTTAAAATACATGAATTTACCATTTCAAGTCAAGATCCGAAGAAAATTAACATGCCTCTGAAGCCTATTGAAGATAAGATTGATAATGTCAAGAAGAATCTCAAAGAACATGAGATGGGGTATGATATTGTGGAAGACATTAAAAAATATAAGGCAAATATCTCATTGTTTGAAATGTGTAATGTACCTCAGCAGAAAGAGAAATTGCTAAAAGCACTTGAGGTACCAGAAGAAGAGCTTGCCACTGAGAACCAACCTGAAGAACAAATTGGGGAAGCAAGTGTGGGAGGTAAGTCTAAGTATAAAACCCCAACATTGCTCCTAACTTTTGATATTTTCAACTATAATGTGGAAAACGTTTTAGTAGACTCAGAAGCATCAATCAACGTTATGCCACTTTCAGTTTGCAAGAAGATCAATGGACAACCTAAACCATCTACTTGCCAGGTTATTTAGTTAGACAGGACAGGTGTGAAAATAATAGGGGAAATGGAAGATGTTGTCATTCACTTATCTGTAGATGAGAGGGTATGTCAGTACATCAACATTGTAGTAGAAAACATACCAGATGCTTATGGACTGGTTTTGAGTCGAGACTGGTCTGCAAGGATAGATGGATACTTTGCATTAGATTGGTCACATTTATGGTTACCTCATAAGGGAAGTCCCAATAAGATACAATTAGTAAGAGAACCTCAAATGAATTACAATCTTACTTAGTTAGAGGGAAAGAATGAGCCAGTAAACTCTGTGTTGGGAAATTACTTCATTGAATTGGAACCAGGAAATTACCAAGCTGAAGAAGCCAGTAGTATACTTGACACTCAGCCCGATCTCCTTCAATTTTTACGGGCTAATGAGATTGACTGTAAAATAGTAGATTTAGTTTCAGATGTAGTTTTTAGTTCAAGTTTAGTAGAAGTAGATATTTTTTGGGCCCTTTATTTTGATGGATCTAAAACATTGGAAGGATTAGGAGCTGGCTATGTCCTGATTGATCCAAGAAAAAATAAACATTTTCTTTCTTGTAGATTAGAATTTGAATGTACAAATAATACAACCGAGTATGAAGCACTAGTTCAGGGACTTAAAAAGGAAATAGAACTGAAAGTGAAAAATTTGAAAGTATTTGGAGACTCTAAAATTGTTATTAAGCAAATTCGAAATAAGATACACTGTATTTCACCACATTTAAAAGCCTATCAAAATGAAGTTTGGAATTTGCTTATAAATTTTCATGCATTCAATATTGTATCCATTCCTAGATTAAAGAATGCAGCAGTTGATTTACTAGCTACCTCAGCTGCAAGGCTAGTACCTTCTAATAATAGATGCTCTATTGAATTACTTTTCAGGCCTTCTGTTTCAAATATGATCACAAATTTACAGGTTTTTGACGATGATCAACAAATTTTGGAATGCTTGATGAATGATGAGACTTTTAAAGGAGCAATAATAGATGATGAAGAACATCAAGCAAAATTAAAATTTGGGAACTTTATTCCTAAGGGATTTAGGACCTTGGAATGAATGTTTGATTTAAATAACAAGTTCAAAATGCCAGCGAATGTCAAGACTCATAGCTCATCCTTGCAATTTGAGCTAATAAATTTGGGGACTGAAGCTGAACCCAGATATGTAAATTTGGGAAAGTGATGTTCTCTGAGCAAAAGAAGTAAGTTCATTAGTCTATTCAAATAGTACAAAGATGTGTTTTCCTGGACATATGAAGAGCTTAAAACTTATGACACAAATATTATACAACATGTTATCCCGATTAAAGTTGGAGTCAAGCCTTACCAATAGCCTTTGAGGAAGATGCATCCGAAGATGGAACCTTTAATTCAAAGTGAAGTCAAAAAATTGTTGGATGCTAAGATCATATTCAAAGTTAGAAATTCGAAATGGGTTTCGAATTTGGTGCCAATAAGGAAAAATTCAGGAGAAATTAGGCTCTGTGTAGATTTTAGAAACCTCAATCGTGCGTCAGATAAAGATAACTATCCAGTCCCACCCATGGAGCAAATACTGCAGATGGTTTTAGGTTCTGAATTGTTTTCATTATTAGATTGATTCTCTGGCTATAATCAAGTATTAGTAGTTGAAGAGGATAGGATTAAAACCACATTCATATTCAAGTGGGGAATTTTTGCTTATAGGAGAATGCCCTTTGGAATCATTAATGCTGGAGCTACTTTCCAGAGGGCCATGGATATATATTTCTACAGTTTGATTGGCCGTAGTGTTGTGGTATATCTCCATGATGTCACAATATTTTCAAAAAAGAGAGAGGAACATGCATTCCATCTGAAACAAATTTTCGAGCGTTGTCGAAAATATGGTATTTCACTGAATCCTAAGAAATGTGTGTTTGTGGTCATAGAAGGAAAGCTATTGGGTCATGTTATTTCTAAGAAAGGGATTTCCATAGACACAAAAAAGGATTAAAGCCATAGAACATATCCCTTTACCCCATAACAAAAAAGGTATGCAATCATTCATGGGGATAATTAATTTTGTGCGAAGATTTGTACCACATTTTGCTCAAATTGTCAAACCTTTGCAGCAAATGGTTAAACAAAGTGTACAATTTAAATGGACTGATGTGGAAAATAACCCATTCAGTAAGATAAAAACATCTATTGCTCATGCACCATCACTCAAAAGTACGAATTTCAAAAAAGATTTTATTGTGTACACTTTTGCATCGGATGATTCATTGGCAGCGGTGCTTACACATAAGGAAGATGGGGGAGATGAGTACCCCATATCATTTATGAGCACTGGTCTATAGGGAGATGAATTGAATTATCCAGCTGTTGATAAACAAGCTTATGCATTTTTTAAAGAGGTAAAGCAATTCAGGCCATATATACTTAAAAACCATACTAAGGTAATAGTTCCACACCCAGCTGTAATATCTCCTTTTGTACGAAAGGAATTAGGAGAAAGAAGAGGCAACTGGGTAACTTCCTTACAAGAATATGATCTTGTGTTCAAACCAACATCCATAGTAAAAGGACAAGGATTGTGTGAACTAATGGCTGAAGGTAAAAACAATGAAGAAAACAGCTGGGATAATGAAGCTGAGTTACATATGGTGGATGTATGTCCTCTATTCACAGCTCCAGATTCCTGGTACCGGGACCTAGTCCACTACCTTCAAGAAGGATATTTGCTGGAACATTGGAATTCCAAACAATGAAGAGCATTACATCTTAAATCAGCCTTATATCAGATAATTGATGGAGTATTATTCAAAAAGAATTATGATGGAGTTTTTCTCAGATGCTTAGAACAAGAAGATGCAAAGAAGGTCATAACAGAATTACATGATGGGCCTGTTGGAGGTCATTTTTCTGGAGATACAACAACCCATAAGATTCTCAGAGCCAGATATTACTGGCCTACACTGTTTAAGGATGCTCATACTCATGTCAGAAAGTGTGATGCTTGTCAAAGAGGTGGTGGAAGACAAGCTAAAGCAGCATGGCCTTTAAAACCAGTGATTATAATAGAACCATTCAAACAATGGGGAATTGATATCATTGGAGAAATAAACCCAAATTCTTCCTAGCAGCACAAGTACATTTTGATGACAACCGACTACTTCACCAGATGGGTTGAGGCTATTCTGTTATGCAAAGTGAATGAAGATGCAGTAATGGATTTCTTACAAGATCACATTATGACCAGGTTTGGGGTTCCAATTTCCCTGGTTTTTTATAATTCTACTTACTTTTCTTCTATTAGATTAACTGTATTTGCTAATGAAAGAGGAATCAAGTTGCATTATTATGCAAACTATTACCCACAAGGAAACAGTTTGGTAGAATCTACAAACAAAAATTTGATTAGAATTCTAAAGAAAACCATAATAGAAAATCAGAGAAGTTGGCATTTAGCATTACCTAATGCTTTTTGGGCTGATAGAGTCACACACAAGAACTCCTTAGGTGTGTCACCATACACTCTTATTTACGGAAAAGAAGCTATTCTTCCTCCCAACATTCTGTTACCATCTTCCATAATAGCTCAGGAATCTAGAGGTACTGATAACGAAATCCTACAGATCAGAATCAATAATCTTTTGAAGTCGGAAGAGTCTAGGTCCAAAGCCGAAGAAAGATTTAAGCATCAACAGGAAGTAGTGAAACTTTGGTTTGATAAGCAAAAATCTGGGAACAAAGAATTTGATGTAGGAGACTTGGTTCTTAAGTGGGATCATCTGCATGATGAAAAGGGAAAGCACACTAAGTTTCAACAGTTATGGGTACGCCCTTTTCAAATTGCAGCAAAGCTTGGCCCCTAAACTTACAAGTTGCAAGACTTAAAGGAGTGGGAAGAGAACTTACCAGTTAATGGTTTAGTTCTCAAACCTTATTTTTCTTGATTTTTATTTCTTTGTTACCCTGTACATAAATAAATTGATTGGTTTGTTTTATTTATTTATTTATTTGTTTTATTTTTGTTTGTTTTAGTTAGGGTCTGATTGATTGTAATAAAGAACCACAAATTTTGGTTGGATGCAGTTCATCAGAATTATGGATTAATTAAATCCTTGATTAAAAGATTGTGCACTATTAATTTATTTGAAACAACTTCTTCTAGTTTAGCAGTTTTCTTAAATGGTCATGAACACATTGAAGTCCTACTTAATCCTTGTAAAATAACTCAGGATCAAAAGGTCAGGAATACTATTTCAAGGCCCCATCCATCTCACATTAAAAAATGTCTTAGGGGGTGACAGCAAAAGACCCAAGGAAAGGAAGCAAGGTAAACAATATTTTATATTTAAATGATCCCATGCCAGGAATTGAAAGCCAATGAGAAATAAGAGTCAAAATCTCCTAAGAAAGCAATATGTATCAAAACAAAGTACTGAACCATATTAGTAGAAAATTGCCAAAGTTATTCTCCGTCCGTGAGCTGAAAAATCAATACATCTCTCACAGAAAAGGACACTATGGATAGAGGAGCCTGAATAAAAATTTCAGAAAGAAGGCATGCAAGAGGACTCAAGAAAGGAAAAAAGTCCAAAAGCACAAAAGTACAAAATGGCATGGGAATGAGGAACAAACGAATATTTATGTTTACCATATGTTACAATCCTGTGGTGTCTAAGCTAGAAGCTACCGAAGACAGAGGTAAAAATTAAACTCATATTCCTGGCCTCAAAAGAGTTATCTAGACTTTGAAATCTTGGTTTCCATTTTCCCTAAATTGGACTATCATCAATGATTAAAGTGCATACATCTTCCATTTGGGAAATCCAGACATTTAGAAGAATTCAGAATGTTGGTATTTATTGTCAAAACAGTCTGTTGCTCAAACAAGAAATTGTCCAGAGATCTGTGTTCACTAGGTAGTCACCAATTGTCGCAGTTGCAACCTTTTTCCCAAATTTTTTAAAATTTTGGACCCTTTCTTTTCATCTAGCCTAGGTTTGTTCGATTTCTTTAAATATGTCCTGGAAGTCCAGTTTGTTCTATTTAAATTGATATTTGGGAAGTCGGAGGATTAGTTGACTATTTTTCCCTATTTCGGAAGGTAAATGATCTGGTATTACCGTTTCCCAGCCGAAGAGTCTTTTGTTTTATTTGAGCACTTAACGTTTGATTTTTTGATGTTTTGTTTATCGCTATCGGGAGTCGGTTGAAGAGTGAGCCGAGGCATTAGTCCTCTATGCCATTGACGTTTTGGAAGGAAAACAGTGAACATCCCGATGGACAGTCCTATTTCTCGCCGATCCATGGCTTTTATCTCCATTTGTTTATTTCTCAAACCTTTTGTTTTAGCTATCGATGAATTGGTTTTTTATCACAATCAAAATGATTTTTGATAGTGGATCAGAGGACTTGTCCTCTACATCGTCGATGTTTCAGGAGGAAGTTGATGAGTGGTTCGAAGGTTAGTCTTTCTGCTCACCGGTTCTGATGCGTTAAGGGTTTTTGGTTCTGATCTTTGATGTATAAACATCATGATGATAGTGCTTGGAATCGTTGACACTGCGGAAATGCTTAAGTTTGAAGCTCCAATGCGTAGCGTTAAGAGTCTCTGACGCCGACAGATTTAATGTTGTCGCAGATCCGTAGTAGTTTGTAAGCCCGCCATTGCGGCTGTCAATAGAACTATTCTCCCACTTTTAGTGTTTTCAACAGCCGATAGGGTTTTCCCACCGATTCTTTTACCGAAGTGTTTATATATAGAGGCAGAGCATTATTTTATTATTACCTGTGTTGAAAAATCACGTTTACTCCAGTCCTTCTCCATTGAACTATTTCACGTGCCCAGTTGTTCGAATTTCACTCTTTGGCGTGCAACCGTGGAGGTTTGGGTCATCCCATCAACTGTACTGTGTTTTTCCAGGTAGGAAAACTATGACTTTATCTTTTGATTCTTATTCATTGATTGGAATCATGGTTTTTCCTGGTTAGGTTTTTCCCGCTTAGGTTTTTGCATGAGTTTTCCCGCTTAAAGCTTATTTTTTCTTCATTGTATACTTGCATAACATTTTAAGGTCAAGGAACTTAACTGTTACAGTTTGCTTGAGCAATTTTTTTCTTTTGAGCCCGCATGATGGAGCTATTATACATGCTTTATTCCTGTCTGAAAGATTTAGGGGTTGGTGTAGAGAATCATTACGCTGTCTGCACCACCCATTCTTTGGTTATTCATGGTGGTTTGAGGGGGTTTTAAACTGTTGTATGCATTTACCCTATTTTTCGTGGGACGGCATAGGTTTTCAAGGTTTTGGTCTAGTTAGGGTGAGGAACCACAGTATAGGGTCTAGCGTTTTGAGTTTTAGCAGTAGCAGCAATGTGGTCCATGCTTCTGTTGAAGGAGTAAGATTATTTCAAAGGAGGTCCGGATTAAAATGAAGAGTCTGTTCTACCAGGGCTGTGATTTTATTTACTGATAGTGGACTTAGAATATTTTAAGACACAACCTGCAGGATTTTCTTTGTGCCTTGTCATGTTTCTTTTCATGCATTAATACTATGTATATTTCACTTTCAGAATGTAAATGGAAGAGGTAAATAGATTAATACAGTTTTTTCGTATTATTGTTTCATTTGATAAAAGCTAAAGGGTCTAAGAATATGCTATGTTTATGAAATGTTGATTGCTGTAGAGGAGATATGTCTAAAAGACAAAAGAAGAAGGCTCTAGTTGTTGAAGGAGAACCAGAGGTTGAGATCATCACCAGGGTTGAATACATATATGACGATACCAAAGCTACCATCGGGGTCAAACCGGATTATAAATGGGGGGGAATATACAGGATTATTGTAAATCAGAATGTGCCTGATGCAGGATTCAAAGAGCTAACTATTTATGCAAACATCGAGAAAACAGCTCTTATGAAAGTAGCCATGAGACCGAAGTTGTTCCTGTGCTCAAAGGTGATCGGTTGGATTCTACCTAGGGAAGATGTAACTATGATGATCCTTGAAAATACTGCTAAATAGGGCTACGCTGCATACAACCCTACTTATGTCTCCATGGCATATCATCTGCCTCCTACTCAGATTTACTTAACAGAAAGCTAGTTGAAAGAGACAGATATGGACCTGGTAGAAATAGTTAAAAGAATGATGATACCAGGGAAGAACTTTCGAACCAAGCCTTCAGGAAATATGATACATCTACTCTTTGGACTCCTTATAGATTTATTACACTGATGCTGAATAGGATTTTTGGGAGAGCTCACAGAAAAATCTCCAAATTAGGATGGACACCAATTATCTTGTATGTGGTCACTCAAGGAACCATATTCAATTGGGAAAACATAGTGTCCAATAGCCTCTCAACATGCATACCTTCAGCTTTGGGATGGGTGTCACAGAAGAAATCAGAGTTCTACATGAGCTCTATCCTAGTTGACTGTATACTATGTACCCATTCTTTTCCAGCCTTGAGGTGTAATTGGGATAGGGAGAGTACCCCGGTATACACTGCATATAAATTATTTTGGGCACACAAATACTATAGCTACTATAGAGAAATATGTGAACACTTCATAATGCCTTTGTACACTCTAATTTTCCTGACCGAATGCAACTACATGTCCGAAGAGGCGTTCAAAGTCATTGAGGAATATGGAGACTATTATTTAACTAAGGAAGGAATGTATATTAGAATGTATGGGGGTTCCAGAGCACCTTTTCTACTCCCTAAATATGCCACTAATTATGTCCTACATAAAGAGGAAGTTAGACAGGTATATCTTGATGGTGTGGGGAGTTTCTTGTTCGAGCATAAAAAAGAAGCATATCCTTCCATACCTTTCTGGCTAGGGAGTTATAAGTTTTCAAAGGTAAAACAAACTGTAGAATTTGTGCAGGAGGTGGAGCAGATCCAGTTTGGTGAGATGAAATTTCACAGGAATGACTCCTGGAATAAGGTAGCAGATCACTGAAAAGAGGCAAGCATTCATTTTGAGTATACCAAATTTTGGGACAAGGACGAGGAAACGTTCAGGAGTGCAAAGAACATGAATGCCCTAAATAAGAGGTTTAAATAGAAAATCACTACTGTGGGCTGAAAAGGAAAGACTGGACAGAAGACTAAGATAGTGGAAGAAGAAGAGGGCAAAAAGAGGGAAGAATATGTTAGAAGGTTAGCATAGGAGGCAGAGAGTTGGCTAGAGAATGAAGAAGAAGAAAGAAAGAGAGCTGTAGAGGAAGCAGGAAACAAGGAAGTGGAGGAGAGAAAGATAAATGAATAAGCAAAGATAAAGAAAAGACAAGATGAAAGTGAGGGTCTGAGATTAACAGGATCTCAAAAAGACCAACAAACTACTGAGCATATGGATACACAGGGGGGACATGATCACACAGATCAAGGACATGAACAATCAAATCCTAATCCCCAGGAGCCTGCTGCATTTTCTAGCAGCACAATAGGGCAAGATTCATTTTCTAAAATGAATCTGATCCCTTTCATGCCTAAAGAAGGGGAGGAAGTACCTAACTTCAGTAATATTTTCTATGACAAGGAGAAGAAAAGAATTGTTAAAAGAACCAAGAAAAAGGTTGAAACTGGAGGACAATCTAGAAATATGATAACTGATAAGACCTTGGTGTATGGAACAGATGCAGATCCAAGATTGACAGTAAGAGTTGGGGTGGCATTAACCCAAGATACTGAAGATAATGTAGACAGGCTAATGACAGATCTTGAACAGTCAAGAAAGAACGTGGCACAATTAAAAGAAACATTGAAGAAGGAGAGGGATGAAGGTCATAAACTGAAAAGGAAATACGGGGACATGATGAATGAAGTGAGGACTTCAAAGATAGAACTCCAAACTCTACAGGAAAATAAAATGGCTTTAGAAGTATTCGTAGAGAAAAATGAAAAGGATGCTCAGAACAACTTAGCAGAATTACAAAGGCTATAGCTAGAGCATTAAGTATTGAAAACTAAGAAATATGAAATTCAGGTGTCCTATGAAACTCTGAGTGTAGAGAAGGACCAGTTACAAAGCAGAGTTGCTGAGTTAGAAACAGAGAAGGCCACCATAGAAGAAAGAGAAAAGCAATATCAAATACAGGTGGCAAAGTTGGAAGAACAGAATACTTCATTGACAGCATCATTGAAGGATGCTATAGAATAGAAGATAGACTTCCAGACTTTAAAAGAACATCTTCTAACTCAGATAAGGAAGATCCACCATTTGCAAATGTGTATGGAAGAAGAAAGCTGTAATATTTTACAAATAGATAGCATATTAGAAGAAATTTTGGACACTACGTCTTATTTTTTGGATAGATCTCAAGAGATTCTGGAGATTCTGATGGGAAGAATAGGATGGATAGAAACAAATGAGGAACTTCCTGTGGAGCTACCAGTTAAAGGCTAGCAGAGTTTAAAGCAGGAATATGATTTATTGGAGTTTGCAATCAATGTTGCAGAAGAATTCAAGAAAACTGTAAAGAAAACAAAGGGAGCATGTGTCAAATACTGCAGGAGGGTGCTTGCTACATATAATAGATGCCAAATTTCAGAAAAAAGAAGATTGTATGCAATACCAGAGCATAAATTGTTTATAGAGCATCTACAAAATAGATACCAGGAAGACAAGCAAGAGATCCAACAACTAAAAGATCTAGATGAACATATTTTAAAGAATGCAGTGGCACATGTAGCGGTAAGTATACACCTCCTGGAGGACCAGCTGCACCTCAGTCCTGCAAGAATAGAAGGGGTAAGGCACCAGGTAGCCAAATATGAGATAAATATCCATTTTCTTGAACCCTATGGATTTGAAGGTATAGCAGCAGAGGCCTAGGCATGGAAAAAGTTCATCAATGACCAAGTGGTTCCCTCTTCATAAAGTGTTTTTAAATATTTTTGTTTTAAAGTGTAATATATTGTATAAATTATGAGCACATACTACAAGACAAAATTTTGGAACTGAAATATTGGGGAAGCCCAAAATTCATTAAGGGGCAGCCCAAAGGTTTTGATTTTTTGTATAAATAAAGGAGAGTTTAGAGGTAGAGGGGCTTCTTTCCCAAGCAATTTTTTATAGTATATTGTAAGAAGAACTACTTCCTTTTACAATAAAGAATTACAAGTTTCTGCTAGAGAAAGTTTGGTGGAATGTTTCAAATGTTTTTCCATGGATCAGTTGAATGTGAACTATTTTGTTTTCAGCTTATGTCCATTAACTATGATATCATTCTAACTCATTGAATTTATGTTCATGTTATGAATGTCTTCTAGTTTATTCTGTGAAATTTCCACTGTGAGTAATGAAGGTTGTCATAAACAATAAACTATCTTGTTGTTCATATTTCTATTAATGTTCATGTGTTCTAAAATAAGTAACAGCAAACTGTAATTTTTCTTAATACATGCACATAAATACATTACACATTGATAACTGTTAATTTTTCTCCCTAGGGATAGGTTAGTTAGTTATAGTTATTTTTTGTTGTTTGTGATTTAGATGTGATAGAGGTAAGATGAGAGGTAAGAACCTGTGCATCACATTGTGACACTCCTTATTAGCTCTATCAATTTGCATTTTTAGATAGGCACTTGCACAACATAACTTAAACACAAAAAACTAAAAATATACACAGTGGACCGGGTTGTAACTAGTAAAACATTTTAATTTGTTACTTGAACTACACCACACAAACCACATAATGAGATTCAATCTCAATATTATCATTCATACAAAGTTAGCATAATGTTCCATATCACATATAGGAACAATCCAGCAAGAAACAATGACAAGAGGATAATATTGAAAGAGACTAACTTCGACATCAACGATGATAGGTTCCATGACCTGCATTATGTGGAACATTGCTTGATAATTTTCTATGATCGGCTAAAGGAGAGAGTTAAATATATGGATCAACATTGGGTATGGTCATATGGTTGTGCAGGACAATTAAGAAATCCATGTGTATTCCAATGGTTGAGTATTTCGAATAAGACATACAATATTCCACATATTTGAACTACTTTGAGATTCGGCATGGGAAAGGTGAGCACGATGGAGATGGTATGTGCATAAAAAATACACTATGAAGGGAAGAGATGAGTTTTACAACAAACCCTCATATCTGAGATGTATAATATAAAGTTCACTGATTTTCTACAATAATGTCAAATTGAACCAAACAGTAGCATTCATCATCATGTACAAGACATGTTCTATAAGTTTCTCGAAAGTGGTCAATATAGATTGATCATGTTCGTATAATTGCTGCATGGTACAAGAAACATGCATGTTTCATTATGTTTGAAGCTAAAACAAACTCTATTTGAAATATGGACTCAAAAACTTGCATGCTTTTGTGGCGATTGTAGTAGTACTGAAAGAGATTATTTTGAATCAAAGGAATGGGTTGATGAATGGGATCATGTGTCACTTGTATTAGACCCATGTGCAATTGTTGAATCAATCAATTTAGAGGAGTTCTAGTAATCTATTTCAATCGAAGATGATCATATATCTAATATTAAACAACTAGTTATATATTTTTGCATAATATCTTGGTTCCCTTCTAATTTGTTTATTTAACCATGTTTTCAAACACTTACATGTTTGAATCAACATCCTAAAATTAAAGAAATTTCTATATCATATTTTGTTGACCATATCTTGCATGTAGTATCAGACTCAACACACAACATGTGTGTTATCACCATCACACATTTTTCACGCTATTAATCTACAAGTAACTAAATCTGGCCTGTACAATATATGAGTGTTTGTGAGAATATAACCCTTATAGTTGAAGGTTAGAATATCATTGGGGAATGAGGCTCTCTAAATTTTCTCCTTCCTACATCCATAAGTAAGTGGGACAAGTTAATGGAAAGGAATCCCTTGACTACTATGGGATTTTCAACAATTTCTCTAGATTTATTACCTTAAATTACCACCTTATGCATGAGATCTTCTATTTCAAAATCTTCTCCCCTTGCGAGAAGATGAAATTCTCTTTATTAATAAGGAATGATGCAAATTTATGTTTTATCCATGATTTTGATGGAATTTTCAGATCAATGTTAAATCTATTGGATGATTGGTATGATGGCCCACTATTGCTTAAATTCTTCTCTGAAAATTTTGGCATACACAGACATCCAAAAATGGAATACTATTGGTCCATGTGGCAGGAATGGATAGGAAATTCTAGGCATTGTGTATTAAAATCAAATTGTTGTTTGGGTTGGAAGCATATTGTACATAACTGGTCAAGTTCCTCCTCATATATAAATCAATATCTTGTAACCAATAGTGTTTTTAAAGTGTCGATATGCATCTTTGTAGTAGAGACAAAGATTTTTTCCTTAATGAATTACAACTTAAGGAAGTGTTTAAGGGAGCTTCAACAAGATTAACTTTTACCTGGAATCCAAATCCTTCTAATCATAAAATACTTTCAGATATGTTGTTTTCAATTTATAATAATCTTGGAGTTAAAAATATATCCCAAGCGGTTAGCAAAACCAAGGTCTCTGTTCTCGAGAAAATGCATTTGGAAAATCTCCCATACATGCATCTGACCATTATGGATGTGTTCATGTTGGACATAGTCACCTAGGAGTGTTCAATTAAAAATTGATCGCCTTGTGCAAAATTGGCATGGTCTTCAATAACAAAATCCCTAGTTCTAGATATGGTATAAAACAACCATTTTCCAGCAATTGAATCATGTTAGGGGGGTCCCCCATCTAAGAAACGACATTCCAAATCCATTGGAACTGATGGATTCATAACTAGAGTCATGGTTTTGCTTCTATGGCCATTTTTTCTTTACATGAGAGGGTCATTCATGGACATTTTGAGAATTCGTTACGGGGGCACCAAACCCAAACTGGGTAGGATAACCAATTTCCATCATCTACCACACATGCATATGGCCATTGTGGACGTGTTCATGCTAGCCACAATTGTGCATGAGAATTCGATTAAAAATTGACCCCCTTATGCAAATATTGCATGGCCTTCATTGAGCAAAACCCTAGTTCCATAGATGGTACAATAGGACAGTTTTTTGGAATTCAGTCATGATAGTGGGGATCCCCTTAATGAAACCTAGAATCATGAATCCATTGGAATCAACAAGTTCATGGTCGTAGTCATGAAGTTTGGTATGTTGTCATTTTTTCTTGGCACCTAAGGGCTATTCAGGGACACGTTGAGAATTTACTACAGGGGAATGAAACCCAAACTAGGAATGCATGAGTTTAATGAAGGGTGTCATCTTGGCGTCGTGAGAACTTAAGGAAGACTGAAATATGTTGTTCACTAGATGATCATAGGTTTATATCTTTCATATTAAGTTATGTTGATGGTCATTCATAGATAGGAGTTCCAAAGCAATTACTACCCACCGCAAGGTAATAACAAGCTCCTATGACCTACCTATTAGCATAATAATAACGATTATAAAGTGATATTAAGTAAAATTAAGTGCTCATCCTAATATCATTGATAATTTTTCCCCATAAAAGGGTGCCACAAATTATTAAACTTTTAATATTTTTCTTAATTATAAATTAAGAAAAAAAGTTAAATTTTTTCTTAATTAAAAAGTAAGAAGAAAGATAAAGAATTCATTATACTGATAAAGATATTTGCTAAAGTAAAGATTTAGAAATAATCATTTATAAAATATCAAATAAGTAATTATTATAAATAATTCAAATAAATAAATTTAAAAAATAAAAATAAAATATTACTATTCTAATTAAATTATGAAAATGACCATGTGTCTTAAAAATATAAATATAAATAAAATGAAAATAAGATTTAAATCCTTTGACAAAATATTTAAATCTATAAAGTGTTGTAAAAGCTCAAACATAGGAAAGAGCTCATATACAAAATAGGAAAAAATTATTTCAATACAAATCTACATTAAAACTATTTTAAAAACTATGAAAAGGCATTACCTTTATTTGGTAATTATTAGCAAGTATTGTCTTACCCAAGAGGTTACGGGTTTGTTAGGGATTTTGAAATCTGACCCATTAATATATTACATATTTTTATATATGGAAAAAGATTATGGTTGTTTTTTATTTATTGGAGGATCGACGACCCCTCTCCTTTTGTTTGGAGTATATTATTGACATACGAGATTGTGTGTGCAAAGAGGGAAGCTCTACGGAGAGCGCAGATCTAGAGTGTAACATTTATTTATATATGATTGTGTGTGCCTTTCAAAGGAGGGAGAGGGCGCATCCTTGGAGGTGTACCCCAATGATCCCAATGGCAGTGAGTTATATTTATGGTATGCAAGTTTTATTTTGATAAGGGTTGAAGTGTGAACTCTAATTGAAAGGAAACAAGCGTACATCCTTGGAGGTGTACCCCAATGATCCCAATGGCAGTAAGTTATATTTATGGTATGCAAGTTTTATTTTCATAAAGGGTTGAAGTGTGAACTCTGATTGAAAGGAAACAAGCGTAGTAATGTTTGTAAGATGTTTTTTTATTATTTATTTTGGTTCATAATATGAGCGTAAGATCTCAAGAAAAGAGATGTAATGTCCATTTTTTTTCTGCAAATTGTTTTACATTTATGTTTGATGGTTTCATTGAAGATAGGTTCCTTCTGCTTCCTAAATTCATATCCCAACTTTTGGCACTTAAGCGATTCTTCTTGGTCATGGTTTCCATCCGTTGAGGGTCTATTATTTCCCTACGTATTATTTTAATTAGAGATAATTAGAAAGTCGTTCTCGCACTACAAAGAGGCATTCTAGAGAAGTCGCTATAGAGAGAGAAAGGATTAGGATTTATAGAGAGTTAAGAATTATAAGAACTATAACTAAGAATAAGTTTTTATTAAAAACTATAAAACCTAAAATGTGAGCTCTAATGGAAGGGCAACATTGCCCAACCTTTGCGTGCAAACTATAATGTTTCAGTGCGAGCACACCTATGGGAGGGAACAAACCCTTGATAATTGATGTGTTATATGTATTAAATATTTGCATCCCATGAAGGGACGAAAAGGGCATGGCCCTTTAGAGGGTTCAACTATGATTATTTTTGAAATGTATATCTATATATACTATCTGTGTGGCTTATTAAATGAAGAGAGAAGGCACAACTCCTATTAGAGGACGTGACTCCAAGGTTTATTGTTTTTCTAATTAAATTTGTTTATATTGGCTAGCACGTCAACACTATTTGTAAGTGATNTATATATATATATAGCTTGGTAAGGAGGAGAGTGCTCCTTGGAGGAGTGCATAGCCCCCTTAGGGATTTTAATAAATGTTTAGTGATATCTCTATGAGCCAGAGATGGATAACACAACTCTATTGGAGGATTTTACTAAGTGTTTTTTTTTTCTTCTATGATGAGAGAGAGAGAGAGGGAGAGAATTGCTCTCTTAGTTTTAACTCTAACTTTAATTTATGTGTTGCTACTTGTATGAGGCATGGGAGGGGGGGGAACTATAGTGAATGCAGTCCCATGATGTAGCCTAGGATTCTGAAATTCTTCTATGTTATTGACTCTTGATCCATAGAGCGAATATCCTCAAGATATAGTGTTTTCTTTCTAAACAAAATAAATTTTGATTTATATGAAATCTATGAGTAGCTGAGTGAGGTCATATCCCTAGGTCTTTTTCATTTAGATATCTATACATTTTAACATTATATTAATGTTGGGAGTAGGTCAAGGAGGTTGATTCCCTTATTTAGAATTTTTCTGTTATAAATTTTTATGGTCCTATCCATGAATAGAACAATCCAAGAAGGGTAGGATTCTCTCTCTCTCTCTCTCTCTCTCTCTCTCTCTCTCTCTCTCTCTCTCTCTCTCTGTGTGTGTGTGTGTGTGTGTGTGTGTGTATATATCCCTAAACACCTTTGCGGTGCTAGTAAAAGGGGTGTACACCATGTGTGTTAAATGGATGAGAAAAGGGGACACATCCCTAGTACCTTATTGTTCAATTATGTGATTATAATCATCTCCGCACCAATTATAATCTTAGTAGGATCTCTCCTTAGACCATTATATTACAAGAGAGTAGTAAAGACCTTGATGAATTGATTATTAGTATTTTAAAATAAAGTAATTATTATTAATCTACCCTAGTGGATTAATGCTTAGCTCGAGGGTGGCCTCTTAGCATAAGGAATATATGTCAAACAAAGAGAAAATAGGTTTGGTGGAATAATGCAGTCAGGCCTTCAGTCATCCACAATTGAAAAGGTCTACTCAATATAGATAAGAATCGTTCATGTATTTGTATTATTATGGTTAACTATTAACAGTCATTCCTTATGTAAAAGGTAATGAGATTGAATAAAATACGTTAGAAATTAATTTAGTTTGGATTTTATGCTAAATCCTACCTTGTCATTCTAACATGTTGTAATTAAATATAGTAAGATGGTTGGTATTATTATTATGTTTTAATGATAAGGAGCATTCCTCTTTCTAACTAGCTCTTAATTATTGAAAAAAATACATTATAAATTATTATTAGAATTTATGCCCTGAAAGATGAATGTGTATATGAAATGAAATCCATGTGGTGTGCAAGTTAGAGCATATTTTCTTGGAATGATTGATCCAACATTACTTATAAGAATGTAATCTCTAGAAATATTAAAGAAAATACCAATAATATTTGTGTTTGTTGGTTACAAAATGGTGTATGCAAGTATACTAAACATGAATAGTTATCTGGATATGTTCATGGAATAGAATAGATCTAAAGAATAGGTTTATGTCCTGCTAAAAGGATACATTAAAGTAATTTACCGTTAAATACCTTAGGTTGAATGTTTTGCATAACAATAATTATATTTGTGTTTGTTGGTTACAAAAAGGTCTATGCAAGTATGCTAAACATGAATAGTTATCTCGATATGTTCATGGAATATAACAAATCTAAAGAATAGGTTTATGTCATGCTAAAGGATACATTAAAGTCATTTACCGTTAAATACCTTAGGTTGAATGTTTTGCATAAATAAGAGTTATTGATTATATATAATATAATATTGAATTTATACTCTGAATATATTAAGGTTACCCTAGGATGATTTATTTTTTCAAGTGAAAGACTTTTGGTTCATGTAATATCCCAAATACTGATATTCTATTAGTACTGGCTATGATGCTGACTCATACACTCGGTATTGTGCAAAAATATGGAATAAATGTGCAGTATGCAAACATGCCATGCAAAAATGCCCTATAATATAGCAGAATTAGGGTTAGGTTTTACAGAAAGGAATTTAACACTTACCACTGATAACCCGATTGATAATACTCCTAAGATAGGTTGCATGCATCCAGTGCTGAATAGGCTAAGTATTAGTGATACCCTCCTGTTGTTGATGCCCAGCTGCACATGTGTGCTCTCCTCCTGATGAAGTGACGTTTTTGGAGGAAGGATGGTTTGTTGTTGCTGAAACTTTGTGAACTTGTTGGTCTTCTACTTTCGGAGAGATAGATTGTCCCATGCAGAGGTTTGGCCGCCTATAAGTGTCCTAGCAAATTGATTGGAAGTTTTGCTACTCACGCCTCCAAATTCTCTATTTGACTGATAGATTCTCTAGGTGAGCAAACTGATGGTTGATAGTCACTCTATATCATAGGATAATCCCACTGAGAAAGAGGAAGTTGACATGCAGAGGAAATACTGGGTTTTATCATTCCAGTGAATCCTTCTGAGGTTTCCTAGCTATTCTCGATTGCAAATCATGAAATATCTAGTAATCCCTCTGAGTGTGTTGGATCTCTCGATATTGATGTATACTATTAATGATATGGATAAATTTTGGTGATCTATCCCAAGAAGAGACTAGGGAAGATATTTCACTGTCGAACCCTCGTTAGCTAAAGACATCATCTTCAACCCCAACTATCGCGGCTCCACGGTGTGTTGTTGCTCCAAAATCCAAATCAATCAACAACAATCATATATAATCTCTTTAGTCGAAATAACCCTCTGAAATAGAGTCTCATGCACTTTTAGGGTTTGCATGTCACTTTTAGGTTTTATGCTTCACTTTTGCATGCATGCAATTCTAATTTGATGTTGACTTTTAAGCCTAAATAAATAAGGATTCTTTAATCTGACTGATGACTTTAAAACTAAATGAATGTCCCAATATGCTCTAAGTATCAAATGCCCTCAGTCAATTCCCTCTCATGCAGTACTCGCTTGAACCTATGAGAATTAAGTAGGTTAGCAAGTGTTTTAGGTGCTTAATTAGAGGGGGACATTATAGTCCTCTCTGCTTGAGATTGCTTGTTCTCAAGCAACTGCACATGGGGATGATACAATACATGCTCTCCCCCCCATGTGGCATCCTCCATAGTTAATTCTCTCCATTTTACCAAATACTCTCTAATCACCCTGTTTCGAAGCTTCCTTTCTCGCACCTGTAGGATTCTCTCTAGAATCAGTACCAATATCCCTTCATCATCTAAGGGAGGCAACTTAGTGGATGAAGCAATGTGTTTTCCTAATATTTTCTTGATATTGGATACATGAAACACATTGTGAATATTTCTTTCCTCCAGAAGTTCTAGCTCATAAGCCACCTCTCCAACCTTCTGAATTACCTTGTAAGGATCATAGAAACAAGGTTTTAGTTTTTCTACTCCTTTATTTTTGAGGGAAGATTTATTGTATGGTTGTAGCTGTAAGTATACCAAATATCCTACCTCAAAGCTTCTGTCAATCCTGTTTCTTCCTGTGTATAGTTTCTGTTGATTCTGTGTTTCCTGTAAGTTCTCCCTTAGGACCTTAAGGATATCCTGACTATCATGTACCCAATATTTGGCCTTGATTTCTTTTCCGTCTCCAAAAGCTAGATCTACAAAGCTCAGTTCCTCATAGCCATAGAATGCTTTAAAAGGCGTCGTCTGGATAGACATATGGTAGGTGGTATTGTAGCAATATTCCCCTAAGTGTAGACATTTAATCCATGTTCTCTATTGGCATACTACATAATTGCACAGATACCCTTCAACCCACTTGTTGAAAATCATTTTCTTCTCGTCGCTTTACATATGATAACCCGTACTTGTAGAGAGTTTGGTCCCTACCAAATTGAATAGCTCCTTCCAGAAGGAACTGGTGAATTTATTGTCTTGATCACTGACAATGGTCTTGGGTATCCCATGTAATATGAAGAGCTATTTGAAATATAACTCGGCTACATGTGTTGCTGAGTAATCGAAGGAGATAGCAAAGAAGTGGGAAAATTTAGTCAACCGATCTACCATGACATATAAGAAGTCTCATCCCTATACCTTGGGAAATCCTATAATGAAGTCCATGGAAATACTTTCCCACTTCTGCTCTGGAATTGGTAGTGGATGAAGTAGCCCTGCCAGATGAATGTGTTCGATCTTGTTCTACTGGAAAATACTGCATTCCCAAACGTGCTGCATAACTTCCCCTTCGAGGCCTTTCCGTGACAACCTATCTCGGATATGCATGTAGGTCTTCAAGAAACCATGATGTCCTGATAATGGTGAGCCATGTGATGCCTGTATGATCTTCCTTTTTAAGGCTGATTCTGGGACGAGGTATATCCTGCCCTTATAATAGATGATGTCATCAATAATTCTATACCTGTCATCTTGAATCTACCCATCTAATAACTCACAAGCAAATTTGTTTTTGGAGTACTCTACTAAGAGAAGAGACCTCCAATCTTTGGATATACTCATGAGAGACAATGAAGGAGATCATTTGGATAATGCATCAGCTACTACATTGTTCTTACCCTTCACATACTCTATATCAAAATCATAGGCCTGCACCTTGCTGACCCATTTCTGTTGGCGATCATTTAACTCCTTCTGCTCCAAGAAGTACTTGAGGTTGTTATGATCTGTCTTGATTTTGAATTTGTTGCCCACCAGGTATTGTCTAAATTTAGTGAGAGCATGTAAGATGGCTAGCATCTTCTTCTAATATATGGAGTAGTGGCTCTCATATTTTCTTAGTTTCCTTCTCTAAAATGCAATCAAGTGATGTTTTTGCATTAGTACTACCCCTAGCCCTTCCCTTGATGCATCACATTCCACTACAAATGGCTGTGAGAAGTATGGTAGTTTTTCATTTTCTCAAAGTTTTTCTGCGCCAAATCTGTCCATGTGAATGCTCCCTTATTTGTGGGATTGGTGAGTGGTGCAGAGAATTTAGAGAAACCCTTAACATACCTCCAATAATATGTGCAAATGCCTAAGAATCCTTTTAGTTCAGTGACTGTCTTTGGCGTGGGACAATCCCTGATAGCTCAAATTTCTTGATATGAAACTATACCCCTTTTACACTGATGATGTGCCCTAGATACAACATCTCTTTCATGCCAATTTCACACTTAGACATCTTCTTGTAAAGTGAGTACTCTTCTAGAATTCTCAATACCTCGTCTAAGTGTTTCAGATGCTCCTCCTAGGTTTTGCTGTAAAATAAGATATCGTAAAAGAATACTAGCAAATACTTATGTAACTGAGCTCTGAAAGTATGGTTCATGCACGAGTGGAAGGTGGCTGAAGTATTGGTGAGTCCAAAAGGCATGACCAAGAAGTCATAGTGACCATAGTGGGACCAAAAATATGTTTTGGAAATGTCTTTATCCCTTACTCGGATATGGTGATGCCCTGAGCGAACATATATATTCGAAAATTATTTGGCACCCTGCAGCTCATCCATTAGTTCATCAATCATGGGAATGGGATACCTATTTTTGATGGTCTTTTTGTTGAGTGCTCTGTAAGCGATGCACATTCGCAATGTGCCATCCTTCTTCTTAACTAAGACCAGTGATGATGCAAAGGGACAAGAAATAGGCCGGATATATCCTAGTTCTAGTAATTCCTTGATTGTCTTCTTGATCTCATCCTTATATGTTTTGGCATGCCTATAAGGAGTGGTGCCTGTGTCCCCTCCTCCAGCTCAATGATATGCTCAAATCCCCTATCTGGTGGTCTACCTGCTGGAAGATCCCTAAATACCTTTTTGTGCTTTTACAATAACGCCTGAATATCCATTAGGTGTTGTTCTCTGGAGGTTTCCTAAAGGTGACTAAACATTTTGCTGACCATTCGATGTCACCCTATATGAGCATGACCTCCATTATTTTTGAGGATACTGGTTTTGGGGGATAAGTATTCATTCCCCTAAAAACTACCTTTTTCCCATCCGGTCACTGGAATTCCATTTCCATCGCCCTGTAATCTGTAGTATATTTTCCTATTGAATAAATCCATTGGACACCTAATACTACATTCGTATCAGCCACATTCACTACATAAAATGAGTCTGTCATGTGGTAGTTTCCTAATGTGACCTTTAGTTTAGGAATCCAGTAGTTGCATTCCATGCTGGTGTTTCCTGTTACGGCTACTGTAAATCCCTCAAACTTCTCTGTCAGAATGACCCTCTTGGCTACCCATGCTACATCAATGAAATTGTGGGTTGCTCCCCAATCAATCAATAATCCCACCCTATGGCCCTATAGTACTCCCCTTACCCTAATATTATGAAACCAAGGTACTCTAGATAATGTAGCAATAACTTGTTGAAATATTGTAACTTCAAAGAATATTCTATATGTCTCTTTTGTGGTCCTCGATGGTCCTACTGGGAGAACCACTTGTATTACTTTGTACCTCGATGCTTCTAATTAGAAGAACTAATAAGAGTCATGAGGTAGTCCCCTCTAATTCTAAAGGTGGGTCATTAGCACCCCAGTGTGGTTACTTGAGCCTACATGTGTAACTCAAGCCTACATGATTAACTCAAGCCTACATATCGGAATTGATAATTAAAGTGAACAAATGAATATAAATAGAGGTGTGGCACTCCTCATTTGAAACACACACTCTCACTTGTGTAGTGCACTAGTGGAGAAGAGAGAAGTAGCTAGAGAAGGAGGAGGATCAGGCTTTGATCTCCTTGTTGGTTTTATCTTTTATCATTTGGGGCATCTATATTGAGGAAGATTTTGCTGGGTTTTTCCCTTTAGGGTTTTCCCAAGATAAATCTGTGTTTTTCTTGTGATACTGTTTCTTTCGGTGATCATGTTTATATGATTTTGTTATGAAAATGAAATGAAATACTAATGATCTAGCTAATCATATGGAAATTTAACATGGAATCAGAGCTAGCCTAAATAGGACAGCCTTCACAAGGAGAAATAGCCCTCTCTCTCTCCCCAGAAGAAATTAGGGTTTCAGGAAAATTTTCAAGTTTCGGAAATTTGTTTGCATGGAAAGTTGCGCCCTCCTAGAGTACATATTTTGAGCCTGGAATCAAGATTTTTGGATGTGTGAGTCTCTGAAAAATTCAAACCCTAGTTTGACAGCTACACCAGAAAACTGCTGAACTAGAAAGCTGCAGAAGCTGAATCTTGCAAGTCTGATTTGGAAGGTGAAGAGTTGAAATTTCCAGAATCCAAGTACACCAGTCAACTCACCTCATTCAAGCGCATCTCCTGGTAAGGTCAGTTTCTCATTCCACAAAATTTCAATTTTTTGTGATTTTCTGAGAAGATGGCCCCAAGCACTAAGCTTGAGGACAAGCTAGAAGGCATAGAGAATTTTCAAGCATGGAAATGTAGGATTGGTCTCATTCTCCAAGAGAATGATCTTGATATGTATGTCAAAGAAGAATTTTCAGAACCTGAAGAAGCTGAAGCCAAGGAGAAGCACATGAAAGACATGATTAGGGAACAAAGGATTATTGTTGACTCCATCAAGGATCACTTGATCCCTCAAGTGTCATCCAAGAAGACTCCAAAGGAAATGTATGATGCTCTATCTAGAATGTTTGAGGGAAGAAACATTAACAGAAAGATGAATCTACGAGCTCAACTGAAGAGTACCAAGATGAGTCATGGAGAATCCATCCAAGACTACTTCTCAAGGGTTTCTCATATCAAAGAACAACTAGAACCTATTGGAGACAAGATTGATGAAGATGAGCTAGTTATGAGTGCTCTCAATGGTGTCACTAGACCATGGGAATCGTTCATTCAAATGATGTGTGCCAGGAAGGAAAGCATGAAGTTTTATGTGGTATGGGAAGACTGCATTCAAGAGGAGTCTAGAGTGGAAAACAAAGAAGCCTTACTAAAAGAGGATGATCAAGCTCTAGCCACTCATACCAAGAAAAGAAGAAGGAATCAACCCATATTCAAGAAGGGAAACCACAAGGAGAATCAACCTCCAAGAAGGTTCCAAAGATCAAGAGAAATTCTAGCAAATAAGGACTACTCTGGTTTTCAATGTTTCCATTGTGACAATATAGGACGCATTGCTAGGAATTGTCCTATGAAGAAGAAAGAATATAAGAAGAGGATCAACAACAACAAAAGATATCATGCTCATCTAGCTGAAGATGAGGATGAAGAAGAATAAGAAGAAGAAGAAGGGCATGAGAAGGACCTCCAAGAAAGAAAGCAAGAGAAGAAGATGCAGAAGAGTATGTACTATTCTCTGCACTCTCTGGGTCTACAACATCTGGAGAAGACACTTGGCTGATTGATAGTGGTGATTCAAAGCACATGACGGGACAAATGAAAAATCTATCAAAACTTGAAGAAAATAGCTCTCCTTAGAAAGTATTCCTAGGAGATGACTATCAATATCTGATCAAAGGAGTTTGTGAAGCAAGTTACAAACTTGATTCAGGTAATCCCCTAAAGATGAAATATGTATTATATGTACCTGGTCTAAAGAAGAATTTACTTTCTATCTCAGCTTTAGATAAGAAAGGATTTAGAGTTGCTTTCATAGATGGCCAAGTACTCATGTGGCCCAAAGGAAAGAATATTGAAGATGTAATCATCATTGGTGAAGAAGAAGGAGGCTTGTATAAACTCAAGGGGCACTCAGAAACAACCTTTGTGCATGATTCCACTGACCCTGGTGAACTATGCCATAGAATGCTTTTCCACATTAATTACAAAGCTTTACCTCATGTTAAAAAGGTAGTGACGGGATTATCAGACATGAAGATCAAGCATGAAGGAATTTGCAAAGGATGTGCGAAGGGAAAGAACATAAAGAATCCATTTCCAAAGAGCGAAACAAAAACTAAAGGTACGTTGGAATTGTTTCATTCAGATGTATGTGGTCCAATGTCTTCTACATCCTTAAGTGGCTTTGAATATTATATCATGTTTATTGATGACCATTCAAGAAAGACCTGGATATACTTCTTGAAAGCAAAGAGTGAAGTGTTTGAGAAATTCAAGGAGTTCAACACCTTGATAGAGAATCTTTCAGACAAGAAAATAAAGACACTCCGATCAGACAATGGCGGAGAGTATAGCTCAAAAGGGTTTGAAGCTTTTTGCAAAGATGCCAGAATCAAGAGGGAACTAACTACTCCCTACAATCCTCAACAGAATGGGGTTGCAGAAAGAAAAAACAGAACCATCATGGAGGCAGTGAAGACTATGATATATGATCAAGATCTTCCAATGCATCTATGGGCAGAAGTATCAAGAACTGCTGTGTATGTATAGAATAGAATATCTCACAGTGCTCTTGGGTTCAAGACTCTAGAAGATATTTTCATGGGAAAGAAGCCTGAGGTAATTCACCTCAAAATATTTGGTTGTCCAGTATATATTCACATACCAAAAGAGAAAAGAACCAAGTTAGACCCTTCCGGAAAGAAGGGGATATTTGTTGGATATTGTGAAGTATCCAAATCATTTAGAATTTACATTCCTTGATTCCATCACATGGAAATCAGTCGATATGTGACATTGATGAAGAGGCATCCCTTAAGAGATCCAGGAAGTGCCAACATGAAGAAGTGTATGAAGAAGAGACACCTCCCAGAAATGAAAAAACTACATATCTCCCTGAAGATGAAGCTTCTGAAGAACATGACATGGTAGAACCACATGAACCTCCTATGATGGAGATATCAAGAAAGAGAAAGCTTGCTTGGACAAGAGAAATTATATGAGAGGTAGAAAGATATGGTGCTCTTGAAGGCTCCACAAGGGAAAGAAAAAAAACAAATACTCTTTCCAACTATGTAGCCTTGATGTGTGTAGATCAAGAACCTACAAACTACGAAGAAGCGGTATAGAAGAAAGAATGGGAAGAAGCAATGACTAAAGAATACCAGTCAATAATGAAGAATGATGTATGGGATATAGTTCCCAAACTAGAAGGAAAGAGTATAGTATCCTCCAAATGGATATACAAAATAAAGCATGCAGCTGACTGAAGTATTGAGAAGTATAAAGCAAGATTTGTGTCCAGAGGTTTCTCTCAGAAAGAGGGAATTGATTATGAAGAGACATTTTCCCTAGTAGCATGGTATACTTCGATTAGAGCTATAATGGCACTTGCATCCATGATGAAGTGGGACTTACACTAGGTGGATGTGAAAACATCTTTTCTGAATGGTGTGATCGAAGAATAAGTATACATAGAACAACCACAAGGATTTGAAGTTGAATATAGACATACTCATGTATGCGAGTTAAACAAGGCCTTGTATGGCCTTAAACAAGCTCCTCGAGCTTGGTATGGAAGGATAGATGGTTTCCTGTAGAGCATGGGATTTACCAAGGGTAAAGCTGATCCTAACCTTTATCTCAAGATTGTAGAAGATGAACCTGTCATCTTGCTACTATATGTGGATGACTTATTCTTGATAGGGAATGAGAAACAGATTATGGAAAGCAAGAAGAAACTAGTAGAAGAATTTGAGATGAAAGACCTTGGGTTAATGCATTATTTCCCAGGTCTAGAAGTATGGCGAAGTTCAGAAGGAATATTTCTCAAACAAGGAAAGTATGTGGTATAGATATTGAAAAGATTCAGTATGTTGGAATGCAAAGCCATGGCCACACCCATGGACTCCAACCTAAAGCTATTAGCTGATGACTCATCATAGTTAGTGGATGTGACTCAATATAGACAGATCATTGGTTCATTGATGTACTTAACAAATACCAAAACAGACATTTGTTTTGTTGTGAACACCTTGAGTCAGTATCTTGTTCAACCAAGACGGGTTCACCTAGTAGCTGCAAAACATGTGATGAGATATCTGAAAGGGACTATAGAATTTGGTCTCTACTATGATGGTAGCCATGAGTATAGATTGTATGGCTATACAGATGTAGATTGGGTTGGAAGTATCTTATATAGAAAAAGCACATCAGGTGCATGTTATAGTCTGGGATCTACTATGATTTCATGGTTTAGCAGAAAGAAGTCTAGTGTTACTCTAAGCACAACCGAAGAAAAATATATAGCAGCTTTCTCTGCTAGTTGTGAAGCCACATGGATTCAAAAGCTGATGTCAGGATTATTCAACCTACATTTGGACACTACCGTGATTCTATGTGAGAATCAAAGTTGTATAAATATTACAGAGAACCCAGTATTCCACGATAGATCGAAGCACATATAAATAAGGTATTTCTACATTCAAGATATGATGTAGAAGGGAGCCATAAAGCTCCAGTATGTGAGTACTGATGAACAAGTTGCTGATGTGCTAATGAAGCCTCTGTCTCGAGTAAATTTCAAACACTTTTGAGACAAGCTTGGTGTGGTTCGGAAGGACCTTCCTCGAAAGGGGGAGTAGTGATGTTGCAGTGGGATTGTATCATCCCTGGGAACCTGACCTAAAGTGATAAGGTGGCCTCAGTCCTCAAGAATGAAGAGGGATTGTATCATCCCGGGACATCTGTCCAGAAGTGATCTAGTGAGATCAGTCCTCGAGAATGAAGAGGGATTGTATCATCCCGGGACATCTATCCAGAATAGATCTGGTGACTTCAGTCCTCGAGAACATAGTGGGATTGCATCATCCCTAAACTTTGGTTCAAAATGTATCCGGAGGTCTCGACCCCCATGAATGTGGTGGGATTGCATCATCCCTGAACTTTGGTTCAAAATGTATCCGGAGGTCTTGGCCCCCATGAAAGTGGTGGGATTGCATCATCCCTGAACTTCGGTTCAAAATGTATCCGGAGGTCTCGGCCCCTGTGAAAGTGGTGGAATTGCATCATCCTTGAACCTCGGTTCAAAATGTATCTGGAGGTATCGGACCCTATGAATGTGGTGGGATTGCATCATCCCTAAACTCGGTTCAAAATGTATCCGGAGGTCTCGACCCCCGTGAAGGTGGTGGGATTCCATCATCCCTGAACCTCGGTTCAAAATGTATTCGGATATTTTGGTCCCCATGAATGTGGTAGGATTGCATCATCCTTGGACTTAGTCCTAAAGTGATAGGGACTGATTATCACGTAATTAATCCGGTAACTTCGGTTGTTGAGAATGTGGTGGGGATTCCATCATCCCTAGACTTTAAGTCCAAAAGTGAACCAAATACTTTTTTGTCTTTGAGATGTGGATTGCAGGTTGCTGTTGATGATGATGGCATACTGATTGAAAGATCAGAGTATGATGATGATGACGTACTGATCAAAATATCAAAGTGTGATGATGACATACTAATCGAAATATCAAAGTATGATGATGATGCCGTATTGATCGAAAGATCAAAGTGTGATGATGATGTGCTGATCAAAAGATCAGAGTATGATGATGATGTCATACTGATCGAAAAATCAAAGTGTGATGATGACGTACTGATCAAAATATTAGAGTATGATGATGATGACATACTGATCGAAAGATTAGAGTGTGATGATGATGATGTACTGATCAAAAGATCAAAGTGTGATGAGGACAATGTACTGATCGAAAGATTAGAGTGTGATGATGATGACTTACTGATCGAGAGATCAAAACGTGATGATGATGATGTTGTTCGAAAATTGAAGTATGATGATGATGGTGCTGATCACGATGTTACTGATCAGAGTATGATGATGATGATGTTGCTGTTCGAAAAGTCAAGATGTTGAAGATGTTGTTGCTGATCAAAAGGTCAAAGCGCTGAAGATGTTGCTGATCGAAAGGTCAAAGTGCTGAAGATGTTGTTGCTAATCGAAAGGTCAAAGTGCTGAAGATGTTGTTGTTGATCAAAAGGTCAAAGTGTTGAAGATTTTGATGATCGAAAGGTCAAAGTGATAAAGATGTTGCTGCCGATCGAAAGGTCAAGTTGTTGCTGATCAAAGCAGTCAAAGTGTTGATGTTGCTGAAGATTGAAGATTGAAGATGAAGACTACATGATGTTGAAAAATCTTCCAATGATTTATAGATGTGTTACCCTCATTATTTTGATGATGTCCTCTATATCTCTCCTATTATTGTTGTTGTTGATGTTGTTGTAGAATACCCTTCTAGTTAAGGGGGAGTGTTGAAATATTGTAACTTCAAAGAATATTCTATATGTATCTTTTGTGGTACCTGATAGTCCTACTGGGAGAACCACTTGTATTACTTTGTACCCCGATGCTTCTAATTGGAAGAACTAATAAGAGTCATGAGGTAGTCCCCTATAATTTTAAAGGTGGGTCACATGGGGACTTCACTTAGTGAGCCTATCACATAGCATGTGTGATCATGGGATATTAAAGAATACCCTTAATTTCCAGAGATATTGACCCAAACTCTTTTTGTTGAAACCCCCTCCCAATACTTAAAACCTCCTCCCCACCCATTTTTATGCCTCAATCCTTATAAACCACCCTACCCACCCCTACCTTAAAGCCCTCATCCCCCCTATTACCTCCAATATATTGGTTCAATTTTTGATAATTTTAAAACCCACAAAATGAACTAACATGATACGGTATTGGTCAACAAGTGAATCCCATGTGGTGGGTCATTAGCACCCCAGTGTAGTTACTTGATCCTACATGTGTAACTCGAGCCTACATGATTAACTTGAGCCTACATGTCGGAATTGATAATTAAATTGAATGGATGAATATAAATAGAGGTGTGGCGCTCCTCATTTGAAACACACACTCTCACTTGTGTAGCGCATTAGTGGAGAAGAGAGAAGTAGATGGAGAAGGAGGAGGATCAGGCTTTGATCTCCTTGTTGGTTTTATCTTTTATCTTTTGGGGCATCTATATTGAGGAAGCTTTTGTTGGGTTTTTCCCTTTAGGGTTTTCCCAGGATAAATCTGTGTTGTTCTTGTGATACCATTTCTTTCAGTGATCCCATTTATATGCTTTTGTTACGAAAATGAAATGAAGTACTAATGATCTAGCTAAGCATATGGAAATTTAACATAACTCCCTCTGGTGTATCCTCCTGGAGTGACTCCTCCTCTATTGCCCGTAATTCCTCTGTTGTTTCCTGCTCATAGTCCTCTCCTTCACTGTCTGAATATACCTCTATGTAGTGGGATTTGGCCTTTCCTAAGCACCTATGTCCTGGAACCCATGGTTCCTAATAATCAAAACATAATTTCTTCCATCTCAAGTCTTTTCTTGTGTCTTCGTCTAACAAAGTTTTATTCGGTAGGTCCTATTGGAAAGGTTTCTTATCTTTGTATCTAACTGGAAAGTTGGTCTTGAGTGGAAACCTATTCTTCAGAACTGAGTCTTGGATATATTTGGCTCGGCTGATGGCATCCTGTAGAGTGGAGGGTTTGTAGGATTTCACCCACCCCTGTATTGGTTCTGTTAAGGCCTCAGTAAACAACATAATCATATTTCTCTCCGACAAATCTGTCACCATAACAACTACCCTCTAGAACTCAAAGATGAAAGCCTCTGCACTACCTGTCTTCTTGAGTTGAGCCAACTCTCTGAAGTGTATCTCTGGGTCCTTCTTGTCAAACCGATCCATGATATTTTGTGTGAACTCACTGTAGGAGTTGATGGTGTTGTGACCCAATGTCACTAGTCCATGGTACCACCACTCATGAGCCTCTCCTTCTAGGTGGAGTGTAGCCAATTTAATGGAATCTGTCTCTGTCATGGGGTTGAGTTGGAAATATGTATCTAACTTATGAACCCATATCCTTGTTGAACCTCCCCGGGACCCATGAAAGTTTGGGATGGTCAACCTACCCAAGGTTTTCTGTAACTCGTAATTATGATTGAATCCCCTATTGAAATTCATGGTTCTATTCCTACTCTTCATGTTGCAGAAATCTGAAAAAGACATGGCTTCATGAAACTCATCCCCTAAGTCTATGTATTCCTGTAAATAGGCTCCAAATGGTTCACTAGGATTTACTTCCATGACTAGTCCTGCTACTACATCTACTAGGAAGTGAGGCATAATAGGCCTACTGGAAGATCTATTATATACGTGGGGTTTGTTTTGCATATTGGTTTATGCATGATTCCCACTAATTCTTGTAGACCCTCTATCTACCAGTGAGAGAGGTATACTGCTATTACCTATTTCTGGTTTCGCCAACAATCTATTTATTGCATTCAGTTACATCCTTTTCCCCTTTTGCTAGGTCCTGCAAAGTGTTTACTAAGCTGTGAAAATCCATCCTGTCCTCATCTTCTCCCATTCCTTTCCCCTGTCACAGTGTATACCTATTGGTTCCATGTCTGAGTTGGTATATTCAAGCTGGATATTCTCAAATTCCTCCGTATACCTACTGTTATAGTTGATTTTACCACACATGGTAAATCATACTTTTATGGCCTTCTCTGTCCCTATGTAGACTCCTTAGACCCCTGTTGTGCCCCTACCCAACAGCCTTTAAAAAAAATTATTTCATCAAACAAAATTGTATTTTGTTTTGATGAAATGTTTGAATTTCATATAGCTAAACTAAAGAATTGATAGCTACTGAAATGGCGACATTTCAGAAGCTACTGAAACATGAAATTCAATGTTTTTAAAGAAAATCTTTGCAAACTATGGATTAGTTGAAAAAATCACTACTTTGGAATTATTATTTTGAGTGAATTTACATTCAAAATCAAGGCATGAGTATTAATAATCACCATATCTTTTATCATAATCTAATCTTGAAATCTTATTCAAATATTTATCATCTGATTTTATTATGTGATTTAGCTATCATAAATTTTGATAAGGTTTTGAAATTGGAAGGTTGATATGTTGTTGCTCTTGATTCTTCGTGTATGAAGCTTTTCTCCAAATTATTTTTATCCATGATGGTCACATTTTATATACCGGTTTAAATTATTTATGTGAGAATATTCCTTATAATTCGAGGTAATTTTTGTGTTTTCATTAATTATTGATGTTTCCAAAAATTAATTTATTCAAGGGATATATTCATGATATATTTGGGGCCAAAGTGTATACATTTTTATGAAAAGAAAATTCCAATTCTTGATTTGTTTTACCCTCTCGACAACTTTACCATTATCATAAATGTAATAATATTTTTTTTTAAATTATGCATTTTGGTTATTGGTTTAAAGGCGATCGTTGATTATGAAATGATTATGGGATGATTATTTTGCAATATTTTCCTCCATGAACAGATATGTACGAGAAGCTAGCTCAATAATTTCAATAAAATCAGGATGCCATATCTTGTTTTCATAAATCACCAACACAGCTGGATCGACAGTCACGATGCTTTGTTATATTATTAACCTCACGGCAATCTCAAAGAATATTTGTATCAGATATCACATAGTTCGTGAGTGATTGTTGAATTGATGATAATTTATCAAAGAGGTAGATTCGCCGGAAGGGAAGAAATAATATTGATTATGTGCGAAATCATTGCTCAAGTCTGCTGAGCTGTACGAGATCGCAGAGAAGTTTTATTGCACGGTGCTAAACAATCTCTAATTTTTTACCACTTCGACTCAATCTGAAATTTGTTTGTGAAGATTATGGTTATCACCGGATTGTTGAAAGGAACTGGAATTTTTCATCATGTCCAGCGTAAAAGGGAAGTCTCTCCGTAATTTATCTTTCATGATAATTCTGTTGTTTTATTGTGCATTTTAAATATGACGTGGAAAATGATTCAGTTAATATTCTATGCTATCATTTCTGCATAAATCTCTTTTTCCAGAATTGATTGCAATATTAAAAATTGTTCTCATTTAATATTTTTGGGATGATGCAGATTAAAGGAGAATTCGTGGCTGGATTGGAGGATATTGTTATGATCCTGGAATTGTTAGAAGAAGAAACTGCCAGAAGACGAATTTTATTCTCTGCCAGTTACAAAATCGCGTTTCCAACTGACAGGCGATTTTCTGAGCTATATTGTGAGCAAGTGGAGGCCCAAGTGGGGGACTCGGTTTCTCAGATTCGTAGACGTGTCGATAGAGGTTTTATTCATTGTAATCTCTAATTTTATATCAATAGAAATATCTTTTCCTATCCAATAATGTGTGTTTGAAAGAATATTTTATCCGTGGATGATTTCAAAATATTATATGTTAATGATTATATATGCTAGAGTAGAGCTAACAAAATTATATATAGTATGCTTGTCTTGGTTATTGAATGCCGAGGAAGCAATTCATCAATTCAAGCTGAAGTTGGAAAGCTCAATGGGGATCTACACCAACCGTCTGGAAGAAGGTACGAATTGATATCCTTTAGTGTTAGTTGTTTGGTTTCTCTTGCTTATGGGAAGGGATTGATTTTTGGAGTTAAGCTATCTATTGTGGTACCCCAAGCCATAGGAATTTCTCTCTGTAACAGAATTGGCGACTCCGCTGGGGAGTTCCTAGTAGTTGTCCTTTGGGGGTTTTTATCGGCATTCAATGTTCTTGCATTGCTCTTATTTTTCTATTTTTGTGTCGGGTATGGGGGCATGTTTTCCTGGTAGTGTCTGAATTGGTGTGAATTTTTTCTCAGTTCATTTGTTTTCCCTTATTTTTATACATTTCTCTTCCTATATGCAATTTTTTTACTCACGGTCGCATATACACGCGGCTTTGACTGATATATCCGCGTACATACATGGGTTTATTGCAAAGAGTCGCGTATGCCCTTAGTTCTTCCTTCTAAAGGAATATTGATTGTTTCTAGGTGAATTTTGATGATTGTTGAGTCTCCTTTGATACTGCTAGAGTCTATATACACCTCTGTTTCTGACTAGAGACAAAAAAAAATTGGGGTAATTTTTTTTTAAAGAAGGTTCTTGTCATTGCATTTTCGATTTTTTGTTTTGGGATTAGTGCATTAGATTTCTTTTACCTTAGTACTGTGTGTGAGTGTTGTTTGATGGTGCTTGCCAAGTCTGGGTGTAGTAGAATCATTCTTTTGCTTTAGCATCTCATTTTTATTCAAAAAATCCAAAATATTTGCTTTTTTGCATCATTATGCATTGCACTTTACATTTCACATGGTACTTGCACTAGATTTCCTTAGAGTATTAGTCAAGACTTCATATAGGAATGATTGCATTTGTCATTTGAAGAAAAAAATTTCATTTCACGTAGTAGCATGCCCTATTTTTTATTCGACATAATGCATTTGCATTGATTGTTAGGTGTGAATTTTACTTCATGTTGCATCATAACACCATTGGTTGCATGACCATCTACCTCTTTTGAGTAATAAAGCCAAATAAAATCAACTCTTAATTAAAATGGATTACACTATTTTCTTTGATAGGGTACACCAACAAGATTAGGTTTTAGGGTCTTGGAATAGTTCATTGTGAGTAAATTCTCCAAGACCACTAAACAACAACATGCATGTATCTGTCCAGGTGAGAGTGTGAAATTCCTTGGTATAATTAGTGTTTCTCAGGATCCTCCTCTCAAAAGGGAGTTAAGCACAAAGCAGTGTGAGCGGTTATTGATTGGGATGACCCTTAGTCATAATTGAGTAGCACCGGAGATATTTCCAGGATTGTATTCGTATCTGGGGGCTCTTTTAAGAGTTTCAGGCCTTGCTACCCTACCCATACGATCAATCCCGCCTGCGAATGTCTGCCTGAGCATTGATTATATTGAGGTGACCTTAGTTTCCTTACCTAGGTTATCAAGGGGGTACTTTGCAGGGGTTATTCTGCAGGTGTCTCGGCCAGGCTGGGGTCAAACAGCATAGTCTCTTTATGCATTGATGTTGAGGGCCACAATAATTGGTTACGAACCTCCGCTTGTTGTGTATGGGAGTCTCAAGCCTCTCCTAGTTGAGACATACCTGCTTCATTCAGGAGCTCACATATCCTTCCCTTATTTGCTTGTGGTTGGCTTTATATTTTATTGGTGTATGCTCTGTGCACGTTAGCTTACCTAGGGTTTGTGTAATTTAGAGATTCTTTTTCATTTTTTCAGTCGTTGTGGATATAGGTGCGGCTCCTCACTGTTCTCGTCATTTAGTAGGACTTCCACCTTCTACATCTCCTCTTCCTTTGGGAGAAAGAAGCAGACGGTCTAGGCAGACTCATACCCACATTGATTCACACACAATGGGAGATCACGAAGATGGTATTCTTGAGCTGTCTTCTCCACTTCACATGGACGATAGAGAGCTTACTCCTTCATTTGATCCTTCACATGAAATACATACTCACTCTAGCTATGATCCCTCATTCATAGGTCACTGGTATGGTATGCCGGGCAAGGAGACTCACCATGAACCTGCAAGCACTAGTTATGTTAGTTATGGCATGCTGGGTAACCCTATACATGTTACGACATTTTTTGCTGAAATGGAATTTGATCCTAACACTACGCCTGGGGGCATTCCCATTTCTTTCCACGCAAAGAGATTCGGGAGCATGAGTCATATTACACCCTTCATCCCAACGGTGGAGGACACATCTCACGTTTGTCATAAACCTGGTGTTAGTAATCCTATTTAGATACCAGAACCAACACGAGTGACTATTGGGAATACCATGTACATAGTTTCACATGTCCCTTTGTCCTCTATTCCTTGTTCTTTGAATGCTTTTCCTCCCCCTCATTCACATGGTCCATCGGGCCAAAACATTGCTACGAGTCATGTCCGTATTGCTGCTACTCACCCAGTCGTGTCTTACACTCAAGTACCTCCTGTTGTGTCGGGAGGTCATATCCCTACTTCTGGAGGTCATGTTATTGCTTCCGGAGTGTATATTCCTACTTATGGAGTGTCTCATGGGACATCTCATGGATGTCTTATGGACCTTATTACAGACCACAGTATGCATAGACTTATTCACCTTATGGGTACTGGTATCAACAACCCACTTACTCTTCGAATTATTGCTTTGTAGCTCCACATAGTCAAGGTACACCACATTATGGTGCTTCCATGCCACCCTATAGGGGTCAAATGGGAGGAGGATACTATGGCCATGGCCATGGTAGTTGCAGTCATCAGTCCTATCTGAATCAAAATTATTAGGGAGCGCCTCTTATACCTGGTCAACCTAGGCTCCCTTTTCTCACAACATTAAATTTACTTGACTTGTCAAGACTAAGGAATGATCTGGTATCTTATGACCTGGCTTGGCTAGTTGTCCCTAATAAGCTTCCCTCAGACATTCCCAAGTTCGAGGGAAAACAAGGAGAAGATCCGAGTGAACACATTACTACATTTCACCTATGGTGATCTTCTAATTCCTTACACAAAGATTCGATCCGTTTAAGGCTATTTGAACACACCCTCACCGGGCCTGCCGTGAAATGGTACATAGAGATACCTAGGGGGGCATTTTCTTTGTTCGATGACCTAAATATGACTTTTCTCAACCACTTCGAGCTACCAATGCATTACGATGTTGGGACTGAACTCTTGTCGACATTCCGACAAGATAAAGCCATGCATATCTTGGACCATATCCAAGAGTGGTGTAGATGGAAGAGATTGATTAAAGCCTTCATATCGTCGGATTTTCTCCTCAAGTGGTTCCTTAAATCATTACTACCTTATATAGCAAAGGATGTTTCTACATCTGGAGTTTAGAATGAGGAAAAAGCCATTTTTAGGGAACAAGAATTGGACTTGATTTATGCTCAATTCGGTTTGTTATATGAGATCATTCCTAATGCTCTGCGTTCTAGTTTCGACCCTAAGGTCAAACCTGGACCACATGCCGATGGTATTGTTGGTTGTACGAGTACCAAACCTGCGAATTCGGTTGTGAAAAAGGTTAGTCAATTATATATCAACCAATATTCCTCGGGAGAAGCCTTGGCTTCGTCTCAACCCACCCAAATGGTGAGTGTGCTTGCGGTACAATCGTCGGACCAGAAGGGTAACCAGCAACCCGGAAGGAATAAAAAGAAGGGTAAAAATAATCGTAAGGGTGGGAATAGCAATGAAAATGCCAAATATAATGAAAAGAACACCCAAAATTCTAGGGGGGATAAGCAACCTAAAAATAAAGTTAAGTTTCCTTGCAAGTTATGTAAGGATGATCACCTCACTCACTTGTACCCTCGGATAGAAGAATCCTTGAGATTCATAGCATAGCGCCCAGCTGTGCTAACCAACCCTTTGCCTCATAATCAAAACATCAACTTGAGGACCCATGATCATTTTGGTGAGGATCAAGATCTTCCAAAGGCTTCCAGTGGTCATGGTTGCATCAATATGGTGCGTGTTGCTAAGGTTGTGACTCATGCAAAGGACTAAGGTTCACCACAACCAGACCTTGGAAAGGAACCTGCTCCACCCAAGAGTCCTTTTCTGTATTGAAAAACTTGTGGATAAACCTGAAATTTCTCCTCGCATTCCTAAGGGAGTCCTTAAGCGTTTGAGACATAATCCTAATGCCCAAGCCACGTAGAACTATTCTGTTGTCGAGGATTTGGGTCACACTCCTTGTGCGATGTCTGCACTCGAAGTACTTCAAATTTGTCCTTTGTAAAGGAAATCTTTGCTTTCTACTCTTGGTGTTCATGATGATAATTCTTCCTCTGTCATCAAATTTGAAACTGCAGGACTTCAGCCTTGCTTTCCTTACTATGTGTCTCTCTTGATTCATGTAAAATGTCTTAACATGACCATTAAGCGCACTATGATTGATGAAGTCGCTGCGGCTTCCATAATGTCTTTGGCATGTTGGAAGGTTTTGGGTTCCCCTAAGTTGTCTAAATACGCTACCATGTTGACTACTTTTGATGGTAGATCGTTTCGATTGCACGCTATTCTTCCTTCTCCTAAAGTCCGTTTGGGAGGGAAGACCATTGCGATAGAGATCGAGGTGGTTGATGCACCCCTTGACTACAATTTGTTGCTGGGAAGGAATTGGATGTACATTATGCAAGACATAGCTTCTTCTCTATTTCGAGTGGTATGATTTCCATTTAATGGCAAGATAGTTACGATTGATCAAACATCATTCAAGAATCCGCATGTTACCGCATCTTCGGGAGCTTCTATCTCGATTGTCTAGCACTCTCAGCCGGCAACTGAGAGTGTGGGTGTTGGCATGTATCCATCCCTCATGGGAATCTTTAGTTGTGCTGCAACCGTCCTTATGATAGGATCTAGTTTCAGTGAAGCTTCGTTGTCTGTAAGATCATTGTCTTTTCACACAAACCATATGGAGGACCCTTGGATTCTTTCTACACCGAATACCTCATGTGACCTCATCGAAACGAACATGCCATTACCTACAATTATGATAGCATATCAAGCTAATCTTGGATCTCTTGCAGAGCCTAGTTCTTCCTCTTCACGGACAGAGGAGGATGACCCTTATGTACTGCCTACATGGGCAGTGCAGTCTTGTCACACACATGACTTCCTTGATAGTGTTTTTCCTTCAGATGAGGATATTATTGAGGCTATGTCTAGGGTTGATCCACCTTGGGAAGAGTTGCATCATAGATCTTATTTTCTTCCCGATCTTGACCGTTTGGAGTGTGAAGACTATAGGGAGATTCTTAGTGAGAGAATTGGTAGTTCCATGGTTCCGTTAAGCTCTCCTAGTTCGATGGCTGATGGAAATATGGCAAATATATCTCCTACCATTCCTATCAATATCTCTCGTGATCCTTCCAAGGTTGAGAATGTCTATATTGGGGCAGAATGTTCCCATGCTGAGATTCAAGAGTATACTGAGTTGTTCAAATAATTTCATGATGTATTCGCTTGGTCATATGAGGAAATGCCAGGTATTGACCCTCGCATTGTTGAGCATGAGAATAAAAATTATCCTAATGCTAATCCTATTCGACAACGCTTACATGCGGTGAATCCTAGGAAAGCACCCGTGATTAAGGTTGAGATAGAAAAACTGTTGAATGTTGGTTTTATCTATCCCGTTCCCTTAACAGAGTGGGTTTCAAATCCCGTTCCAGTTGATAAGAAGCAAGGAATGATCCGCATATGCACTGATTTCTGTGACTTGAATTGTGCATGTCCTAAAGATAATTTTCACACACCATTTATTGATCATATTTTGGATGAGTGTGTGGGAAGAGAGGTATTTTATTTTATGGAAGGATTTTCCAGATACAATCAGAAACAGATTAAACCCGAGGACCAACATAAGACTGCTTTCATTTGTCCTTGGGGTACCTTTGCATATTGGAAGATGCCCTTCGGCCTTAAAAATGCCGAAGCCACTTTTCAGCGGGATATGACCTTGATCTTCCATGATCTCAAATCGATTATTGAAGTCTTTTTGGATGACCTTGCTGCTCAGTCTTGCATGAGAATGCGTCATTCTTACCATTTGAGATTAGTGTTCGAAAGGTGCCACCATTATTTGGTAAGGCTAAATCCTCACAAGTGCATCTTTTGTGTGAAGTATGGTCACTTATTAGGGTTCATTGTCTCCAAGGAGGGTATAAGAGTCGACCCTTTAAAGGTTGAGGCAATACTTCAATTGTCTTCCCCAAAAAACATTAGACATCTTCAATGTTTGCAAGGCATGGAAAACTTCTTACAGAGATTTGTCGTGAATTTTTCCAATTTGACTAGAGGCTTTATGAATCTTTTGAAGAAGGACACTACCTTTTGCTGGGATGAGTGAGCCCAGGAGTCCTTCGATGCACTTAAGCAAGCCCTAGCATCATCCCCGGTGATTAGTCCACCCGACTATAGCCGTGACTTTCTACTTTATGTGGCCGCGTCTATCGAGACAGTTGGTATGGTTTTGGTTCAAGAGGATGAGGAGCTCCAAGAGCATGTCATATATTATCTGAGGCAGAACCTTATATATGTGGAGATCCATTATTTCCATGTGGAGAAGCTTTCCCTAGCTACCGTTCATGCGGTTCAAAGATTGAGACACTATATTCTCCTTCACCAGACCTTGGTGGTTGCCCATGTCAATCCGTTTCAGTTCATCCTCACCAGAAGGATTATAGGGGGAATATATAATAAGTGGATTGTCATCTTGAAAGAATTTGTTCTCGATTTTGTCTCGGCAAAATCAAAAAAATCATTTATTTTTGCAGAGCTTATATCTGATTTCCTGAGCGAGGAGGAGGAGGAAACTTGTGAAGATACATTTGTCGATGAGCACATCTTCTTGATCTCAACTTTGGATCCATGGTATGGGGACATTATCATATATTTACAAATGTTGAAGGTACCTACTCACCTTTCATGTGATGAATGACAATGATTACGTCACGTTTCTAAGAATTACCTCATAGTGGATAACACATTGTACTGCCCTGGGGTAGATTCCATTTTACGTCATTGTCTAACTCATGAAGAGGCTAAGCTTGTGCTGAATGATTTCCATGGAGGGGCGTGTGGTAGTCATTTATCTGGGATTTCTATAGCCCAAATAATCTTGAGAGTGGGTTATTTCTGACCATCAATCTTTAAAGATTGTGTTAATGCATTCAAGAAGTACCACCCTTTCCAGGTGTTCGCACGTAATATGCACTCACGTCCTACCCCATTACATCCCATTATCACTGTCGGTCCCTTCACTAAGTGGGGGCTTGATTTCATGGATTCCAACCTAGCTTTGGTTGGGGGGAATCATCATATTATCATGGTTGTTGACTACCTCACGAAATGGGATGAGGCTATTCCTACAGTTAAATCCTACGGTGAGATAGCCGCACACTTCGTATTCAACTAGATTATTACTTAGTTCGGTATTTCGAAAGAGCTTGTCACTGATCATGGTACGCACTTTCAAAATCATATGATGGAAGAGTTGGCCTCGAAGTTAGGGTATAAGTAGGAGCATTTTTCTTCTTATTACCCTCAAGTGAATGGACAAGTTGAAGCAATGAACAAATCACTCAAGTATATTCTCCAACGAACCATCACACAAAGCAAGGCCAGTTGGAATATTATGTTATATCCTGCTTTGTGGGCCTATAGGACCGTGGTTAAGACTGCCACTGGTTTTTCTCCATATCATCTTGTACATGGAGTGGAGTCTATATTTCTGGTTGATTACGAGATCCCTTCTTTGAAGCTAGCCATAGATCTCTTACCAGACACTTCTCCATTGGAGGAATGTTTGGTCCATTTGGAGCAGCTTGATGAGCAGCGTTGAGATGCTTTAGTGGCTTTAGAAGTGAATAAGCGTTGCATTAAGGTCTAGTACGATAAATCTGTCTGTCCAAGGAGGTTTAGTGAAGGAGATTTGGTCCTTTTGTGCGATCAAGCTAAATAACCCTTAGGGGCAGGAATATTCAACCCCATGTGGCATGTTCCTTACGTGGTTAAATGTGTGTTAGAGAAGGGTGCTTATGAGCTAGTAGATTACAAGGGGACGGCCTTGGTAGAGCCTAAAAATGGGCTCTATCTTAAAAATTACTATGCATTATTTTCAGCCAGGGCTGGCTATTGTATATTATTGTACAACATTTTGCATAGTTGGGTCTTTCTTATGGTGATCGGGTTTGTTGACTAGCTTTCATTTCTTATGGCAAATGTCAGTGGAGTCTTCTATCTATATAGGATTCACGGATGGTGCAATTCGTCACACTCAACACTTAGCCTCTACTACTTGGGTGATTTATACTCCTACAGGTCAGGTATTGTCTTCAGGAGGCATATGTTTATGGCCCTCTTCAAACAATGTTGCGGAATATAGTGTCATTATCGAGCTTCTACAAGATGCCATTTCATATGGTGTTCTCTCTCTTGAGGTACATCTTGATTCAGAGTTAGTAGTGTCACAGCTTAATGGCTTGTATCATGTTAGAGATTCAACATTATTACGGAGATTCTTACGTGTGAGATTGTTAGAATGGAAATTTGACAACATAACATACATACATGTTCCAATAATTAATAATCAAGTTGCTGAATCATATGCTAACTACGTGTTAGATTGGAATTTGTTACATAGACATTAAGCTTATCACAAACATAAATTTTTACACATGTTAATAAATAAACCGATCATCATAAACATTTTTCATTAAAACATCCAAAATGTGATAATACATAGTGTCATAATACAAAAATGGGGCTCTCGAGCCACCAGAATATAAATACAGGGTAGTACAAAATGTATCACTCCTAGGTATCTAAGCATGGGGAGGAGGAGGGGGATTTTGATCCTGGAATGTCACCACGACTCTAGCCATCCATTTGAATAACCACACCCATGCTCATGGCACACCCACCACCTGACGCTGCATGGCATCAGGAAAGTCCTTAACCTGCGCCATGGGTACCCTGTGTGTCAACCTCACGAAGTTGGTATGAATGATTTGGAGCGTCCGCTCCACATCCACACCCATAATGTCATCTCCTCTTCCCCTTTTTATATGACGAGGGAAGCCTTCAGGCCACCATGGTCCTACATCTGCATACACATGATAGGATGTCACTATATGGTGTCACGCAAAAACATGTCTTTTTCATTCCATATATAAAAAAAAAAACACAAAAATTAAATAACTCAAAAAATATTAAAAAGAGGGTTGAGATTTGTTAACAATGTCACCGTATGCTGATCCTAGTGGTAATGGCATGTCGGGGTCTCCCGGGAAATCTATCCCTGCATAGGGGTAATCATCGATGGAAACTATCTGTCATCGCCACCATGGAAAGAAATCAGCTGGATAGGGGTTGGACACCCTACCTCCACCCAGTCTACACATCGCATCTTCCCAACATCGTTGGGATGGATCTTGAACCCCATGAAGAGGAACATCAACTCTAGTGCTCAATCCCGGAACACGCTCGAAGAAAAACATGCTCAGTATGCTACTGAAACTGAATTTTTGTACTCTACCCATATTTCACTCACTGATCTGGTGTTTCATGTTGTCCAGTAGTGCAGTTCTCCAATCATACACAGTGGGTCTCATGCACTCCACTGCATAGAACATCAGAGGCCGTGAGGCCTGGTGGAGTGAAGCTAGCCCTGCTATCCTGCCCAATGTTAGTAGTATGGCCTTTAGGCCTAGCACCTATATGGAGTTAGTTGGGATTTGAATCCTGACCTTCTCCGTGTTCGGATAACAATACACGGTTATGTACTCATCGATGGTGAGGCCACCTCCAGGCCCGTAAGACTGCAAGTTCACCACTTTCCCCCCATTGGAAAAGTCCAGTAATAAAGTATATGTCCTCCACTTCTATGGTGAGGGACATCCCATCAATATGGAAAGACTCTGAATCTGGGTCCTAGAACTCTACTAGCATTTGGAGCAGTCTTGGTTTGGCCCTTAAGCCACCAAGACACCAAAACTTGTAGAGCCCGCATGCACGAAGAGCTTGTTGTGCCATTAGATCACCACGAACTGCTTCTTCTACATCCCCGTGCTCACGTTCTCTCCATTCTAGAACCATTCTGCACATTAAATTCAAGTTTGAGTCATTAGGACACTTAAAAAACCTTGAACACAGCCTCATACGTGACCATTTTCTAAACAGCCGCGTATGTACGTGACTTTGAGGGCATTTTCTGCATATATCCATCCCTATACACAAAAAAACCCTCGATTTCTGCATGGACCATAGCGCACACTTTAGAATGGCCCAGAATCCTAATTTGACCATGGAAAATTATAAAATTTGCATGAAAATGAAAGAGCAGGGCATGGGTAATTACCTGGAAAAAACGGTAGTGGATTCCGCTGGCTGGATCTCCCGTAATTTGCTGTTGAAGTTCTAAGCTCAATTGGATAAAAATTTCAAATGTTATATAATGTTTTCAATTTTTTACTATTTATAGAAATTTTTCAAAATTTTGAAAATTTTTACCCCATTTTCTTTAGTTTGGACCATTTCTAATCCTTTTGGACCTCTTTTTGACTAATATATGATGTAGCAGACCATTTTGAGCGCCATTTTCGACCATTGGGTTGACCCGCTCGTGCCGATTTCAGGTATCATGTCTAAACTGGCATATAGGTTAGGTTTCACCACCGTTTTCATTTTGCATGACCTTATGACCGTTTCATCATAACCATAGGTACGAACCCATTCGATCTTGTCATGAAACCTTCTTACTGTTTTAGAAGTGGCATGATTTGAATGGTAGAGCTTGACCTTACATGGGTACCCCAGTTAACGCCTTATTTGCATTTGGTGCCCATGCTGACAGTTTTGTCCTTTAGGGTGTGGGAGTCCATTGTATAGTATTGCCATGACATTTCGCAAGAGCCTCATACTCCTCTTAATATTTTTCTAGCCTATTTCTCCCGGACTCCCCTATGTCAAGTTGTAATTGCATTATCATGAGCTTTTCCTGCCTCATTGAGCCTTATGTTGACATCCCTGACTTTGAGTATCAGACATATAGCCCGAGCTTGTCTCATGTCTATCCATGTAGAGCCATTTTATATATATCCTTTGCAGCTTGATTCCCTATTTTTACCGGGAGGGGACTTTCCCCCGAGTGTCACTATCCTAGACATGTGTCCTTGCATTGAGCATAGGTATTTTCCATTGCTTGGAACTAGTTTGTTTTCCCATTTGACACTCGTCTCCTCCTACTCTGTAACTTTAAAGTGATTTTATTCTTTTTCAAGCTTTTCAAATATTTGAAAAAGTCCAAAAAAAAATTAAAAAGACGAAAAATCTAGACAAGGAAAGATGTTATCTTTGGAAGCAGCCGATTCATGTTGCCTTCGAACAGAGCACTGTATATCACATCCATTGGTTGGGTTAATAGTTTGAATTTAGGAGCTGTACTCGTTTACCTGAGTTTATCTCCACCAATTGTTTAAGCTTCCAGTCCCTATGGAGCCTCTTTCGATGCCTCTTGTGTCATAGAGATGTCCCTATTTTTCATATCGAGTCTATGCTACCTACATTCAGTCACCATTTTCATTATGATCTTGTTCAAAGGAAGTTGAAACCTGAGTCGGCCATTCCTCAGTTATCTTGACTTTGCATGTCGGCCATTCCCGATATAGTTACTGGTTTGTGCACTTTATGATCGAGTCCTTCCACATTATATAGCTTTGCTGAGTACCTCATGTTGGATGATGGGGGATGCCTTAATGCCCTCCTTCTAGCAGATTTCATCCCATCGACTTCAGATCATTTATTCTGGGATAGGAATCTAAGTCATCTTTGAGTACCTTGAGACTTGCAGTCATCAGTAGCAGGTTCTCTTGCCATCGACAGTTATTTGAGAATACATCAATGTCCCCTGATCAATGGATTCTCACAAGTGTTCGACCTCAACACATTTATTCACACTTGTTACTTTGTACTCTAGTACCTTGATTCCCATTTTCATTATTGGTGGGTGATCTCGTGTCCGTTAATGGTATACATCAATGAATGGAAATCAGACGATGGACTACTATGTTCGACCTCGACACCTCTATTCACATAGTAGGACATGTACTTGTAGCGGTATGTGTAGAAGACCTTCTAGATTGGTGGCATCTCATATATGCTACCTCCTTGATCGTGCCAATGTTCACAAGATTTCAGCTCTCGTGACTTGATTCCAGTATATGTTAGACATTTCCAGCCATTATGGAGATCTTGATTCATTGTATATCTTCATCATGCAGATTCTGATCTATGTATATTGTACGTGGAAATGGCCACATATGTCATATTGTATCATGCCTATTCATGGCTAGTGTACTCTTATGTATCCGGGACTGCTATATGTATTCACAATTATATGCAGAGTTGTATCATTGTATAGTGTTGATTGGGTGGTTGGTTCTTCCACTGGGTTCTTCATCACTTCATTTCTGGGATGGAATTATAATGTATTTTGGCCATCGTATGACCCCTCTGACCTCACACATTAGGGGGCATCTATTATAGATGATTTTACCACACATGGTAAATCACACTTTTATGGCCTTCCCTATCCCTATGCAGACTCCTTAGACCCCATGGACCATTTTTGTTCCTTTGATGTTTCCTAGATCATCCCTAAAAACATGCAAAATTTGCCAAACGCGACTTTTAAACCCTTTCTCGAATATATATGCGGGTTTGACCCCTAAAACCGTGTACATCGGGATGTGTGCAAAAGGCCAAATTGTTTTGGAGTTTTCCTTGATGTGGATCCGACTCACTTATCTCCTGGCCTTCCCTATGCCTTGAGATCGCTCTGATTCAACCTTTCATTACCCCATTGATGAGCTATATAAGGAACCCTTTGGATACATTGAAGATATATGAAGAATTGAGAGCAAGAGAACTATGGTCCATTGTTTCCGAAACTTGTGCTTGAGTTTGCATCCCCTTTGTCCCTTGGATCACTTTTGTGTTCTTCCCAAGCTTACCTTTTTATTATGAGCTTGCTATCGAGAGATGGAGGATTGAAGTGGTGGAGGCCCAAGTGGGGGACTCGGTTTCTCTAATTCGCAAACGTGCAGACAGAGGTTGTATTCATTGTAATCTCTGATTTTATATCAATAGAAATATCTTTTCCTGTCCAATAATGTGTGTTTGAATGAATATTTTATCCATGGATGATTTCAAATGCTTATATGTTATTTATTATATATGCTAGAGTAGAGCTAACACAGTTATATATAGTATGCTTTTCTTGGTTATTGAATGTTGAGGAAGCAATTCATCAATTCAAGTTGAAGTTGGAAAGCTCAATGGGGATCTACACCAACCATCCAGAAGAAGGTACGAATCGAGATCCTTCAGTGTTAGTTGTTTGGTTTCTCTTGCATATAGGAAGGGATTGATTTCTAGAGTTAAGTTGTCTGTTGTGGTACCCCAAGCCATAGGAATTTCTCTCTGTAACACCTACTATTCCTTCTTCTATAGGTAAAAAAAGTGTCTTCTTCTGTATTCATTTACTTCTGATGTTCAAGCCCACATATGGCAAGGAACATGCTCTGATACCATTGTAATATCCCAATTACTGATATTCTACTCATACTAGGTATGATGCTTACTCATACACTCAGTATTGTGCAAAAAGACGAAATAACTATGCATGCAAACTTGCCATGCAAAAATGCCCTATAATATAGCAGAATTAGGGCTAGGTTTTACAGAAAGGAATTTAACACTTACCACTAATAACTCGACTAATAATACTCCTAAGATAGGCTACATGCATTTAGTGCTGAATAGGATACGTATCAGTGCTACCCTCCTACTGTTGACACCCAACTGCACACGTGTGCTCTCCTTAGGTTGAAGATGATGTTTTTAGAGGAAGGATGGTCTTTTACTATTGAAACTTTGTGTACTTGTCGGTCTTCTACTGTTGGAGAGATAGACTATCACATGCAGAGGTTTGGCTGCCTCTAAGTTCCCTAGCAAATTGATTGGCAGTTCTGCTGATCATGCCCCCAACTTCTCTGCTTGGTTGACAGTTTATCTAGGTGAGAAAATTGATGGCTGATAGTCACTCTATGCCGTAGGATAATCCCGCTAAGAAAGAGGAAGCTGACATGTGGAGGAAATACTGGGTTTTATGGTCCTAATGAATCCTTTTGAGGTTTCCTATCTATTCCCAGCTGCAAATCGTGAACTAGAGAGTAATGTCTGTGAGTGTGTCGGATCTCTGGATATTGATGTATATGATGAATGTTGTGGATAAATATGGGTGATCTATCCCAAGAAGAGACTAGGGATAAAAATTCACTGCTGAACCCTTGATAGATGAAGACACTGTCTTCAACCCTAATTGTCGTGGTTACACATTGTGCTACTGCTCCAAACTCCAAATCAATCAACAATAATCATAGATACTCTCTTTAGTCCAAATAAACCTCTTAAATAGAGTCTCATGTGCTTTTAGGGTTTATGCTTCACTTTTGCATGCATGCAATTATAATTTGATGTTGACTTTTAAGTCTAAATAAATAAGGCTTCTTTAATCAGACCGATGACTTTAACACTGAATGAATGTCTTGATCTTCTTTAAGTATCAAATGTCCTCAGTCAATTCCATCTCATGCAGTACCCACTCGAACCTATGGGAATTAAGTAGGTTAGTGGGTGTTTGGGTGCTTAATTAGAGGGGGACATTACAGTTCATAATGGGTAGACCATTATTATCCATTAATGCAATCACAGGGTGACCGTATCTGAACTTGTTTTCTTAGGTACACACTAAAAATTTCTTTGATAAATAATTAATTTTAAACAACTTAATTAATTATAACAAATCGGTAAAACCTATTTTATACATTAATTATTAACTTTAACAACCCCTTACTAACCAATCCAATGCAACTTTTCATTTCCAATAAACATTTAATTTCAAACATCCTAANTATATATATATATATATATATATATATATATATATATAGCAAACCAACTTTACTAATACTATTAATTACAAAACTATCCTATTAGTAATTAAGAATAGATATCAATTTTAACCAAGTCAATAAAAAGCATTGATAATTGTGCAGAGAGGCGCTTTCTACAACTCAAATGGGTGAGATGTGTCCCATGTAACGTTGATGTGGCACATGTGCACTCAATAAAAATAATAATAATAAAAAGTAAAAAATAAAAAAAACTTATAACATGTAGGCTTATAACTAAAAAAATAAAAAATATTATACTCATATAAATATACAACCATATTAGGGAAATACTCACAATCTTACAATCTAAGTAGTAAAATATTAGTAGTAAAATTGAGTTGACTTGAGTAATAAAAAGTAAAATTATAAAAACAAGATCATATAAAATTTAATTTAAAATTAGCTAAATTGTAAAACACATTTATATAATTATATATCAAATTTCAATTTAAAATTTTGTTGACTTGAAACCTAAGCACATAATGTTAGGAATAAAATATGTGATAGAAAATAAATGAAAGAATAATAGTGATTACAATGGAATATTACAACCATATTATAACGTTATTTAAATGCAAATACAACTAGCAAGAAACCACCATGGGCCACTAAAACCATGTGCCTTAAACCACCTACATCCTTACTCATTCCCAAGTCAAGGTTAACCCTAACATGTAAATGTTCATTTTTAGTTATAGAGAAAACAAGTCATTTCTCAAAAATATTTGGATAAATGTTTAAAATCTTCATTTGATGGTAAAATGTTTTTCAAATTCCAATAAATCTACATTTTAAAATTTTATATGGATTAATATTAATTATTAGTTTTAAAGAAACACAAAAAGCAATTTTTGAAAAACTATTTGATTTTATGTAATTATCTTTTAATCATATATCTACTTGGAATTTTAACTAACAATAACATAAAATATAATCACCAACCCTTAAGGCGGTTGGATTTTTGGTATCGGTGCGATTTGAACCGAAAACCTTTCTGCTTAGGAGGCGTCTTAACCATACCCAACACCAATTGTTCTACATCACACAGATCATTGTATTTTATCACCTTAATGGTTATGTTACAATTTATTTTTAATTCTCCCTTATAACTTCACCTTGGCATGCAATACTGTCATGATAACTATTAAAGACACTCCAGAATTAACCTTCATTTAACCAATCGACAGTCCCTTAGGTGTGACTCAATAACTACCTTAGCTGTGATAGAACGTGTTGTTAATACTAGTGTGTGGTGCTAGTAAACTAGGTGTTGATATCTCTTGTAAACGATGAGGGGTACAACTTAATTACAGTAATTTCTTAACATGCTGTGATTTAGAGGAGACACTCGGAGTCACATGGGAGGAGAAAATTCAGAGTCACGCTTCATAGATAACTTTGCCACATTGGCAGTAGTGGGAACACTTAGGCACACCGGGGAGAAGAGACTTGCGGTCGTGTCCAATAATACACATTCATGCTTGGTAAGAATACAGTCACGTTGTGCAGAGATAACTCTATCACGTTTTTACACAACCATACTTCCACACACTGTCATGGGAATCTACACAAGCTCGGAATAGAAGCACACAATTTATACCTTAAAATTATTTCCAACTACATATTACATCATCATAGAAATATAAAGGATTACTTCGGATTTGTGTTCACATTTTACACATTACATACAATTTATACCTTTTGCTCTTTTCGGAATTGTGTTCACAACATAAAGGATTAATTCCATAAGAATATCGGGGCAGCAAGAAATCAAACATTTACCCAAGCACGAAAATCCCTAGGTTCTAAGCACAAACTAGTAAGGAGTTACTCCTGTTTAATTTGGAGATCAAGGATGGCAAGAACAACTGAAAAGCCTAAGTGGTTTTATTAAATTTCCCTTAAAAAAACATAAATCGTAGTCAAAGGAGAAGCATTGAGAGGAGCTGTACGTTTAGAGGTTTTAATTCAATGGGACGAGATTGACTAAGTGTCAAGAAGTCAATTGTTTGTTTAGATTTAGGCCCAATCTGTTTCTCAGGACATGAACCACTGTACACAAATCGAAAACGCACATTTGAAATGTAAATATATAACACATACACATCACTATGGCTAGGTTCAGAAAACCTGAGCCCAAAATCAAGGCTAAGCTTAGGTAGCCTATATCGCATGTGTGATATATCGCACATGCGTTTTGTAAGAATTACAAATCACAAGTGAAATATATCGCACTTGCGATTTGCACTACCAAAATAAAAAATAAAATAGAGGTTCCCAGCCTCAGTTTATCATTTCACAGTCAAGGCCACAAGAACGGGAGTGCGAAAAACCAGAGATGCGATTTGAGTTTGAGCAAATTTGGAAGGGTCGATTCACAAGATGGATACAATGGAAGGTAAGTGGTCATTTCCTTCAAAATTGCTTTCAATATTCATTTTTGTTTGTTAATTTTATAGTTTTTGTTATTTTTAAAATGAATTTAATAAAAATTGTTGAATTAAATCAAACAATGAAATATTAAAACAATTTTGAATTTGTTGTTTTAATCTTAACAGAGAACACAAATGTTGAAGAAAATGTGCAAAATGAAACCATTGATAACCAAGATCCAAACATAAACCCAAACCCAAACCTAAATACGGACACAAACCCAAGAATGGAGGGGGAACACAACCGGAATTCAGAGATTCTGGCTCGGTTGGGTGCCTTGAGGCGCCTTAGCTCACTATTTAGAATCGAGGGAATTTAAGACAATCATTAGCTTAGATACCATAACAAACACAATTGCCAATTCCCAGGGAGCATTGTACAACATTATCTCATATATAGAATCCATGAGACAATACTATTCCAATGGGTTAAGCTATAAAGATGTCAAAAAACTAAACATAACCAAAGACCAATTGTTTTCATTATTCCGGGACCCTAGCACTGGATTGGTTCCACCCAATAGTCGACCACACATTTCTAAATGTGAAAGCCAATTGGATGGATCGATGGTACATGGTATTCAATGAAGACCCTCATGGGAATATAGACATCCCATTCTATTTCTCGAGGAAGCTGTTTGCATAATTTATCTTGGGCAGACATGTGAACTATTTTGATATTTTAGAGTTCTAGGGTGTGGGTCATGGGATGCCCCAAGATAGGGAAGGGGCTATGACTCATCCTAACTGTGTGCCACACCCTCCATGCACACCAAAACCCCCTCAGGTATATCCTCATGCGGGTCTCGTGATTGATGATACACAGGAGGCCTTATTCGACTTGGTAGAGACATTGCTTCAACATTGAACTGATGTCCAAAGCAATGTAGGCCAAGGGGTTGGTGCTTCTGAGGCTGTCCCATTGCACACTCAGGATCCACTTACTAGGTCTCCATACCATATTAGAGCTACAGATTGCACTGGAGACACAGAGGGTTCAAAGCGTCGTGTTATTCCACACCCTTGCACAACATGTGGATGCATATGCTATGGACCTGCTTCATAGTTCTGGGACAATCATATTACTTCAATATGTAAGTAAAACTCATTCTTTACATATTATATTTTGTTTTATATCATAGTTTTCAATTGTTTTGTAATTTATTTCTATTTAATTATCTCACAATTTATGTTAACAAATATACATCTGGTGTCCCATGACAACCCATATTCGCATAGTCCGGTTGTTGATGTTGATGACATTGATGCAGCGGTCAATACTGCATATGGTTTTGGTGCTTCACCATTAGCTGTAAAAACTTTAATTTTTAATTTGTCATCGTTATTCACATATTTATAGTAGAGATTGCAACATTCAATACGTCCTAATCTAGATACAATATGTTTTATGTAGGATGGGAACGATGAGTTTGTGGAATCCCAAGCAGGTCCCTCACATGCAAAGGAAGATTCCCAAGCACAGGTATTATTTAAATTATGATTTAAATTATGCTTTTAATGACTTAACATGTATTCTTTTAATTATTAGAATTTTTCTAATTGCATCTTTATGTTTTGTTACATAGCATGATATGTATGCAAGCCGAACGACCATTTTTATTGGTGACCCACCTCTCCCCCACCAAGGTACATGTATGTTTCGTTGTTCATCCATTGTAGTATATTGTCTGTCAATGTAGTATATGTATTGTTTCCTTTGTATTTGCTAACATTGATATATGTTAATTTATGCAAGCATCTAGTGATCTAGTGGTGCTTAAAGATCACCAAATCCAAGTTGTTGGTGACACACCCCTGCCCCCCAAGTACATGTATGTTTCTCCTTCTTTGAAAACATCATTTTTTGTCCATGTAGTACATGTCTCGATTTCTTTTTATTATCTGACATTAACATATGTTACTTTATGTAGTCTTCTAGTGAGGCAGTGGTGCTTGAAGAACACCAAATCAATGTTGTTGGTGACCCACCTCTGACCCCCCACCATGTACATTTATGTATCACTTTCTTTTAATTGTGCTTTTAATGATTCAACATGTACTCTTTTAATTATTTGAAATTGTCTAATTGTATCTTTATGTTTTTTTACATAGGAACCTATGTTTAATACAACTATCCCCCGAGCGGCCTTGATCGCTAATGCATATGCCAATCATTTTATCTCGGTTTCAGCCGTTCCACCCACTGGTTACACACCTCTTCACGGCCCCTAGGTATATTTTATATTGCTTATCTTGCTTATATTGCTTTTTGTACATGCAAGTATCTTTTTCCTTGTTGCCCCCATTGATATGTGACATTGACATATATATTATTTTATGCATCTTGATAGTGAGCAAGTGGGGCTTGAATAGAACCCAATCGGGGTCGCTACTAGTGAGGCACCGTCACTTACACCATGACCCACCATAACTTATTCACAGACAGTAAGTAAAAATGTTCTATTGGTTTGGAATTTGAACAAATGTATATAGAATTTTTATAGGTTTGTAAACTAACTTACAAATTTTGGTTTGTCAACAGTCTCTACAATAGGGATGATTTTAGGGGCGAATTATACTTGATAGGTGAATTTTAAGCGGTGGTCAAAAATAGGTGGGAAAATTTTTAATATTAAAATGGTTTTTTTATTTAATAAATTAGCCAATTTTTTATTATATATATAATTTCCCAAATTAAATAGCCTCGGCGATGAAACTGTGAAAATTCATAAAATCGAATTTAGCCCACTCGATTATGGATAAAATATTGACATTCGCCCGTATTTCTTCGGTAATGGAGGTCAAATCGCCAGAAATTTCCAGTTTTGGAGGAGAAACGGACATGGTTTGCCCAATTTATGGATGATAGGTTAAAAATTTTGGTATTTTTCCCCTGATTTATGGATCTTTGGGTAAAATGGACTTAGTTCGTCCTCGAATTGGGTTTGTGGAGCAATTTTACCTTCCCATCTTTTACCAAATCATCTTGCGTCTGTCAATTTGGTTCTGTTTTGAGAAAAATGTGGAGATTTAATCGTTTTTTTTCTGTCGATTTGGTTCTCTTTTGAGAAAAACATGGAGATTTAGTCGTTTTTGTACTCGATTTGGTCCAGAGAAAAACATTGATATATTTAGTCAATTGGGGACGTTTTTTACCTATATAATGCCGCAAGAGTCAAGGGCCAGTGCTCAACATCAAGCTTGATTTCATGCAAGTTGTGTTTTTCCAATGGATTCGTGGAAAGCAATTTCACTACGACTAACTACTGAGTGGAAGATATATGCATTTGTTCAAGTTTATTTCTATCTACAGGCTTTATAGGTTAGTTTCTTCTTCTATCTGCAGACTTTGTATACTTTTCAGTGCAGATAGATTATTTAACGTCTATGTCTTTCTAATTTTTTGTTTTCTATTTCGATATTTTTGTCTTTTACTGAGGGAGTGGTGGTTTAAAATTCACTTATGGGCTATAATTCTCCAAATCCTTCAAACTAGCCAAGATATGATATCTGTAGCATTTCTAGCACATACTCATGGTGGTGCCACCTAGACATGAACTGGAGACCTTCTAAAGAAACCACACTTATTTCTACACAAATACAAGCCATCGAGAGGCTATCGGCCATTGTCCTCCCCCATATTCTTCTAACTTTCTTGTACCATTAAAAACCTTGTAGAAAACACCCTTGGAAATAATTTTGAAATTTTTTGGTTCAATTGAGAGAGGGTCTGACATCGACCAAGTAGTGGTATCCACAAATGGGTCAATTTTTGTGTAGCACTAGAGGTGGAGGTCGTGGGATCAAAACTTCTCCAAGAAATTTGTCACAGGGAAACCCTTTTGCATTTAAGGCACTCTGAAGTGCAGAACTAGTTTGATAGAAGGGATATCCTATGTACGAAGAGATGTCAAATCTTGACCTTCAAAGAATGGATTTTTCCAATACGATCACGATTTTCAACAGTTTTTAGGCACTAGGGTTTCATTGTTGAAATAGTTTCATTATTAAATTGGTATAGATGTATTGCTATCTATTCCATTGAGTTTAATGATCATAGGTTCTAGTTTGTTGTCTTAGAGATTGATTTGATATTTTTGTTATTGGCAAGGGATTGTGTTTTTTATTTTTTATTTTTACATCTACCTCATTATAATTGTAAATTTCCTCAATATACATGATGTATCGTCTACTTCACATTGTGAATTTCACTTTACTATATATACTATATTATAAATACCGTAGATAGTATTACCAGAGAAGATTCATAACTTAAACGATTTTTTTACAATGCATTCTCTGGTTTTTATTGTCAGGGTGGTGCTCATTGGTAATGACTATTGTTCACTTCATATTTTTGCAAGGAATTTTAGTGTTAAGACATAATAACAATTGTTCAGAATTTAAATTGATATTATGCACTTTATATTCCTGTTGAACTCGAGTTTTTTGGAGATTTTCCAAGGATTCTAATTCTTTAATACTTCAAAGTTTCTGGGATATTGTATATGTGGGTGTGAAAGTGTTCATCTTTGTATACTTTATAAGTGTAGGATTGTAGTGTACAATATGAACTATATTCTATTTTAGAAGATTTATGATTTTAACTTCAAAATGGTAGGAAAAGAAAAACTTTTCAGCCATTTCAATGCATATTGCTAGTTAATTTGGGACCTTAGAAATATGGCCAATAGCATTGTTGTGTTATTGGTTATGATAATTGTTGGGTGTTTTATTGTCTTAATGAATTCACCAAATATTTAATTATCGAGCGGGGCTTGTAAACTTGGAGCTGACACAAAATATATGCTAAGGTAGATGAATACCTAGGGTGTCATAGAAATATTTTAACAAAGAAAAGATCGAAAGATCTTTCAAAATGAAAAACCAAGTCAAACTTCAAAAATCCAACTACTAAGTTAATTAGACTTTCAATAGATCAGAGCAGTATTAATTTATACTACTCTACTCTATAAACAATAATATGAAAGATATATATAATACTAATCTAAGAAACACGACTTGATCTAAGAATTAGAAAGGCTATAAACAAATTCAGAACTTTAACCATATGGAAACAAGAGATTATATTATCTAAGGAAAAATTATAGCTACTTAATTTATTTAATAAATCCAATAATTAAACTATCATTCATTTAACCAATACACAACAATTAAGCTAGATTATCTAGTTCCATTCTCCTTAAGAATTCTGAGGATAAGTGTTCAATGTAATAGGAACTGGAGAAGGCGTATCAAAATGACTTTCAAAGGAAATCAGAAAACTAAACGGAATTAAGTCTAATTTAGTTTCTACAAAGAGGTGTAAACTAAAGAGTGTCCAGTTACATCTGATAGTAAAAAATGTAATTTATTCTCTATCCATAAGCAAATGGCTCTAGTTGAAATGAGATATTATGATAAACTAATCTATTAATTAAGACTATTCTACTGATTACTTTGAAGTTGGAGATATACTATTCTAGAAAGGTAAAGCATGGAATAAATATAATCTAGAAGCAAGTAGAAAACTTAATAAAGATATTTCATTTTTATTTTATGAACATCGTCAATAACTACAGAATAAAAAAGGATAGACCCTATGCTAGAAATGATGATTGAATCATGAAGAACTAATGTACTTTTTAGAGAATAAAATTAACAATTCTAATTCTAAATTGAATCTAAATCAGAATGAGTTAGACCAAACGAGGAATACAATTGACAATTTATGAAGCAGTAATTGATTAAGGAATCAAAGACAAAAGAAACACAACTCATAAACAAAATAAAGCAAAAAGGAATGAAATCTAACAAATCTTAATGGATACTTTATGTGATTTGGAACAAGATCCTAATTATATATGACTTATTATGGATTATTGATTGACTATAGAAAATAACATAATTTGAAAACTAATAAAAGTGAGCTCTAAACAAGTATAAACAAAACAAGAAATATGAAATTCTAAACAACAGTCCAGATGACGGTAGAGAACGACAGTCCAAATGGAAAAAAAGAATATAAATTGTGAAATAAACAACCCAAATTATCTTGACCAGCTAGTTTGTGCATATGAGGTTATAATGCAGGAAAAGACTGTAATTGAGCTATTTGGCCATTGAAATAATAGAAGAAAAACTATACTAAACTATGTCTAAAGGGAGAAATTATTTCCTATTTTATAATAAAACAAATTAAGAAATAGATGTAATTAATCTACCATTACATAAGCATCAACAGAATTGAACCTAACTATAGACTAAGCCTAAAAAATTAAACTGATTAAACGATGGCTAATTGCAAATATGAAGTTGGATAATAAACTGAAAGAAAGATTGTAAATAACTATGCGCGACCAGTCACTTTTAATCCTGGAAATATAAACTAAATTAACAACACTCACATAAATCAAATGAGCAACAAACAACATATATTATAGGTAACAGAGTAACATCAAATTACAGGAATTCAAATTACATACATAAATTGGAAATGAAAACTACTTATTTGCAAAAAGGGAATAATAGAAATACACAAATGGAGACCTCTGGTTATTGAGTGGCCCTTCTCAGCAATCAGGGGTGGCACTTAGATCAATCAATCACTCATGAAATAGAGACATCAATTCACAGATAAAAATAGAATTTGTATTAAACTCAAACATATTTTACAGAGTTTCTATCCAACGATGACTACTAATAGCTAGATTTTGGTTGTTGTCCAGTGACGACTTCTATAGTTTTACAATGGAGAGGAGCAGGTTGAACGTTTTAGTGGTCGATCTCTCTAAAAATAGACAGTATTAACTGCTAATAAAATGATTACATCATTGTTCATGACAACGCACATGTCGTTCTCCTTGCGCGTACAGCTATGGTGTTGATCTTCATTGACGTGGGAAACAAGCGTGGTGTCGGGATGAGAGGATAGGATGCCGATTCTTCTAGATTAAAAAATCTCACACCAGGAGGACACATGGCCAACATAACCAAGAAACCATTATGTGCTTTTAACTCTTTGGAATATTCCAACTAACAGAGCCACGAGTTGATTGGAGGGCTATAAGACAAGATGGTTGCAACTATGCGTGTTTGGCGTGAATGCGTGTCCAAGTGGAGGTTCGTTTGGAAATCAAATCCTACAAAACAAACCTTTATATCATGCACATTTACAAATGTCACATAATTATCAATAAAACCATGAAATAATGAAATTTAATCAAGATTTGTATAATATTCAAATATATGCATACGTGCGTTTGGTTGATAGTCTGAATGGAAATAAATATTCCAAAAAGTGACAAAAGGTAATGTCAATAGAGCATATAATTAATCTAAAATGATGACAAAATCGGGATCAACAATAATGCAACCTATGGAACATATTCCTATTTTTTTATTGGAAGTGATTTGTACAAATACGCTTGGTGACATGCATTGCAAATATTGACCTCCTTAAGCTTAGATGCCAACCTCACGAGTTTTGAGGATTATCTATTTTTGCAAATTGGCTTTGGACTTGCATTCGGTTTAGTGCTTTGTATAACATGTTGTTTATATGGGGTGAAACACAAAGAAAATGGAACCTTGGTGGAATGCTTATACCTCTAAACCTTCCTAATGAACCAAAGCCTAGAGCCATGGAGCATGTTATTGTTCAAATCTCTAGATTTTAATCTATTTTGAAGTGATCTCTTATGTTATCTATTAACTAAATGTCTACAAATTTGTAGCTAAAATCGAGACAAACATGTAACTGGTGCTCCTGCTCATTCAGGTTATAGGATTTAACCTTCTCCCTTTATTTATCATAAAGAAGGGTTGTGTAGTTAAAGGGACATTCTTTATTTGTAGAAATTTTTGTAATTATGTATATTCTATATATGTATGGATCCCATAAGCTTCTTGAATTTGATCCTCTTGGTTGGTTGGTGAAACGAGAATGTTGTGATTCTTCTATCATAGTTCAAATACCGTAGAGATATGTTTGTCTCTTGTGAGTTGGTTTTCTTGAGCCTTGCATAAGGAGGTTGTCTATTGTAGTTGGGGCCATTCACAAGTTAAGCACAAATTTGACATAATAGATAACTCCCATGTGCTCAAGTAAGTGGGTTTTTTATTGCGGTTGTGGCTACGTGCAATTCCTAGGATATCTCCTGAGTCCCTATTATTACTAGTTGGTTGAAGGATGGTCATTGTAAGTGTGTGAGACATACTTTCTCCATTGTAATAAATTCTAATACTAGGAAAAAGAGTGTGCTAGCTTGTCTAAGAATCCATTAAAATAATTTAAGAAAGAAGAAAAATTTAGGCAATAGGATACTCAGCAGAAAGATATCATTCATTGAAAGACCCAATTTGCTGATAATTTTTCTGCTTTGTAAAATGAGTGCCTTGAAGGCCACTGATAATGTTTTTAACTAGAAACATTTTTCTAGGAAATTCAATGCACCTTGTGGGACGTATCTTCACATGATACTGTTACAAGATGCCATTACAAATAACCAACAACCACTACAGGAGAATCATTCTTGATGCCAAGAGTGCTTAAACTAGTGAAGTTTCACCACTGTTTGCTGCTATTCTAGGGTACAAAGATGAGGTTTTAAGGATGCTTTTGACTGTTATTACCCTAAAATGTTCTCCTTAGGAGTTGGGGCTTCTTTGTTGTTTTTTTTGTGGAAAAACCAGGCTAAACCTTCTGAGAATTGCTTCTCACTGTCAACAGGTGGTTGTCTATTGTTGCTCCTCAAAATTTAACTCTGTTATGTCGCCAAATCGAACATGATATATGCCTCTTTAACTGTGTTATGTGCCCAGAACTGACCTTACATGTTCCTAGGAATTTTATCTAGGGTTTTTCATGAGCCCATAATTGCCAAAATGTACCCAAATCTACTCTTTCCACCACTTCTATCCTCAAAACTATTGGTGGTATTAACTGTTTAAGATCATTGTAGTTATTGGATTGTTAGTTTCAAATTTTGGTTGCTTTAGTTTTTAGTTTTTAGTTTTTTTTGGTTTCCCTATTACACCAGTCAAAAGATAAGAATACCAAGACAAAAAATGCAATCCATAGGAATCTCAAGAATTCCTAGGAGGTTATTAACCATCTAAAATTGGAGAAAGAAAAACTACAGAGGGGGAATGTTGATATCAAAAGAAGAATGCACAGATTTGTAACAAATCATAATAAATTTTTTGATTTTTCTCATAAGCTTAAGAAAGAGAATAAGAATATATACAGATAGGGAATATGTTAGAATGTGAAATGGATCCAAGAAAAGCATAGAGGCCATACAAGTAATAGGTTAGAACAAATTACAGGAGCAGTGTCACAGGTTTGACAGAGCACAATACATATTTTGATGATCAAGGTATAGAAGGGTTTCAAGAAGCCATTTCATGAATGTTCCCAAATTTGGAGACAAAGCATGTTTCTGCAGCAAGTTTGTATTATTTTGAAGCTAAAAAGTTACTAAAAAGGTAGCACAAGTTTGGATGCAAGTTACAACTAACAATACCACTACAGGAATTTATGAAATTCTGTAGAGCCTATCACGCAAAAATTTGCAAAAGCGCTACAAAATTTCCTGTAGCTTGATTTTACACTCTTTTTGATAGATTTTGAGTTTTTGTGAGGTTTCTAAGGATGTTAAGTCCAAAGTAACTTCCTATTTACATTTTCTTATGTTGATAAACATCAAGTATATGCTTAGATTTGGATAAAATGGTGAGGATATTCTTAGTGTTTGTGGATTTGGCTTGCAACCATGTGAGATGAATTCTAATAGTGGAAACTACTTGACACAGAGAGAACAACATGGAATTGTATCCCTTATTTGAAAGTGAGACTTCTGAAATATGATGGCATATATTTGATATATTTTCATTATAATACCAAGAATAATAAATGAGTAGACCTTGGAAACTTAGTTTATATTTCATGTGACTGGCTAAGGCTTATGATGTGGTGATGAACTTGTCGACATGGTAAATTTATTCTTTGGAAAACTTAATTATACAACAAAATGGACATTCATTCTAATTCTATTTTTTAACACATTGTTGCATTTAGATATGTAGTTTCCAATGTATTGTGTATTCATGGGAATAAACAACTTGAAATAATATGGATCTTAGGAGGAGGAGGAAGTACATGTAGAATAAATGCATTTATGTAGATTATAAATTGCGATAGCACATGCTCACAATAATGATTATCATTAGTCATGCTCACATTAACGACTGTTGTTAGGCATGTTCACATTTTTGTCCCTCTCTCTCATTAGATCATTTAGTGTTTAGTAACTACCACTCATAAATATCAGTCATCAAGGATAGTAAATCCTCTTTTCTTGGATTCCTCTAATATCTAAATTGGCTACAAAAAAGGCTCTTAGGAATTCTAGTAGGGGATTTTGTGAAGTGTGTTATTTGTATTTTCAGGCATTCTGGAAAAGATTGTTTGGGCCAAGAGTAGAACCCATACTACCTTGAATTTGGCATGAGTTGGCATCCATACATTTTCAGGGAAGTTTCTATTCAACATACTTATTTTCTGAGTTTTATGATGTTCAACACCAAACTATTTGTTGCTAAGATTTACTTCTTTTCTTTAAATTCTATCATCGGTTTTGGTTGAAATCTCTAGTATTTCATTATCATTGTGATTCTTCATCTCTTTGTAGTACTCTTAAAACTATCTAAGAATTCAGATTTTTTACAAATTTAAATTATGATAACATAATTTTGGGTTGGATCAAAACAACAACCACATCTTTAACTTTGTTATGTTCCCAGAACTAACCTTACATGTGCCCAGGCCTTCGATATAGAGTTTTTCATGAGCCCAGGATTGCCAAAATGTACCCAGATCTACTCTTTTCACCACTTCTATCCTAAAAAAAATCACATGTCTGCTTCTCTCATTCTGTCTCTTCCCACAGACCTAACAATAATTCAATTTACTCACCTTTCGACTACTGGAGTATGCTAGGAATTAATGTTACTGCTTGTTTGATGGCTGGTATAAACCTAGATTGAGGTTTTATAACTATGTTTACCCACACACTTTCCCATAACAACTTAGATTCAACCCAGAATTGGATTCAAGGACATTTCTTGTAGTTCTCATCCATGGAACCAACCTAGAATGATCCTTGAAAACCCTAGTGAATACCCTCTACAAATAGGAAGGTAAAAATTGATGTCTGGTTTGGAAGCTTTGATCCCTTTCCTAGTTGAACATGACTAAGCTGTATCAGTAGATGTTGTGGGCCTTGTAGAATGAAAACAAGCAAAATTTAATTGGTGCTATACAGACTAGGAAAAAGTCAATCATAGTGTACACAAATGAAAGGTTTGTCCAGAATGCAACATTGTAAACGTGAAGAGGACATATGGAACATAAAAAATGGCAGAAGTTCAATTTGTTATCAAAGAATGATTAGAAGTGTGTTTTATTTTTTTCTAAATAATTATTCCTTTGATGGATTAAAAAATTGTTAGTTATTCCCTTTTACACAAATTAATAGAAATTTGTAGATTACTTATTAAAATGTGAATAGATTCCAAGGTTGAGATAATGTGTTGGAAATATTGTTTAAGACTACCTAGAAGTGTCTAAGATTCTCCTAGATTTAAGAATTATGGTGGTTACATGCTGTTTGATGGTTGAAACAATACCTAGGATCATTGTTTAAGGATGTTAGAAGGCTAGGACATACCCAGAATTTCCCATGAGGCCGATTCAACCCAGAGGAACTGCTCAAATTTGCACTTTTCACCTTTGTTTATGTTGTTTAATGAATTTTGTCACTGTCATGGCTTCCAAAACCAAACCAAAATTGCTTTCTAGGGTTTGAAGTTGACCCAACGTTGCTAGAAATGAAGATATTCCCCTTTTCCATTTCCAGAAGATCTAAGAATAAACCTAGCATTCCTTTGAAAACATAAGGTGAACACCTTATGCAAATAGAGGGGTAATCAGATGAAACTCTATGTTTAAGAGGAAAATTTCCTATCATGTCACCCTAGGGATGACTATTGTTTGGTATTGGGTTTGCAGCTAGGATCCAAGGCATATAAGAATCAATCCTAATTGCTAGTGAATATATTTGAAACATTGTGTTCTGTTGTGAAGGGAAAAATGTTGAATTTTAATTCAATTCTCAATCCTTGACAATAATTATTCAGTCATTTATGATCGATGGATCCCTATTTTATTTAGATTCTCAGCTGTCAAATTTTTCTGACAGGTCAATGGCCAGAATATGGTGTTTAAATTTTGCAAAGAATCCTTTGCCCAAATGTAATTCTGGTATTTATGCTTGGGATATTGTATCTTCATGGTATAAAAATATTTGGATTCCCCTCAGATTATATTGTCTAGACGGTTCATCATAGTTGGAACTTGCACTTACATTCCTGACAGAAGGAGCTGACATTCTTCGTATCACATTTGAAGGCAGCTTTAGTGCCTTGTTTGATTTCCAACTCAACCACCCGAGGTAGTCATCATCCCATACTATAATATCTGACATGTGGGTTAGCTATTGGGCCTTAAACCATGCTTGCTTATTATGGAAGTTTATACTTTCTTGCACATTTTTTGCCTCACTTATTTATTGTCGATTCCGAGTCTGTTAAGTATGAGAAATATACAGAAATTATATCTCCTATTCCAAGTCTACATGTAAATACTAATAGCAAATCTATTCAAATAATTGACTTTAACATTTTCTATTCCAATCTTATTTCTAATGACAATGAGAGGACTGTAATGTCAAAAATATTTTCAACACTAGAAAATACTATAGATACTACAAAAGATAGGAACCACTGAATTTTAGAGTTTATATAAAATCTGTAAGAATTGAAGATCAGATTGGCAGAAGTGCCTCCACTGAGTCAAAGTACTCACACAAGGATACTGAAAGAATAACTTTAAATATCATTCTAAATCATCAAAAGCTACTTTGCCACTCAAACATTAAGTTCTCATTTTAATCACATTTATGTAATCAATGAGGAAACAAAATAGAGAGCATCCCTTCATCCCACCATACAACAAAATATTCCCAACATTGCAATGCTTATTAGCTCTTTCTATAGAAGGGCCGTGGAGGAATATGTGTGTGTAAGAAAGCGTGCAAGTATTTTTTTTGTAAAGGAGACCTACAATTAACATCAAAAAAGAGAAAACCAAGATAAATTACCAGTCATAATTTCTAGGTTAGGATCTTGACTCAAGAATTTAAAGATTAGGATAGAGCCCAGCCAGTTGACAATGGTTTTCTGTGCTAAAAAATGTATACTACAGATCCAATCTCTTAAGGGCAGAAGCTCTTGGGAATATAGAAGACATCTCAACCTCCATCATGAAGTTTAGTCGTAGAAATGATGTCATATTTGGAGGAAATTTAATCATCTGGGACATATTGATTTCTATCGGATGATCTTCACTGATGTTAAATGTCCCACCACCAAAATCCTCCAATGCAGTTTCCTTATTCAGAACCCCTTTCATACCCATTATATCACATTCACCAACCTTTAAGGATATTAGTGAGGGGAAATTTGTTACTATTAGCTCAAGATCACTGATATTTATCATCTCTAATGTTGTCATGTAGAATTTCAAGACTTCCAAAGAAGAATTGTTAAGAGCAAGTTCATGTAGCCAGTCCCCACTTTCCTCTTTAACTTGACTCTCATTCAAAATTAAGGTATTAAGAGATCTACAAATAAAATAGAGTGTTGAGAAAGGTTTTAGTTGGAAACTGTGATAAGAAAGAATAGAAAATTACTCTAGAACTTCTCAAACCAAACAATCAAGTGAAATTTCAAGTCAATTTCCTAAAAAAAACTCCTTCTTGGTCCTTGTTTAGTTTAGTGAAGTTAACTCTTAAGTGGTTCACGGGCTGTAAATACATACTATGGTTTCAAATTTATCCCAAAATTTGAATAGGTATACTATTTATGATCCTGTGCATAGTTGATCAATACATTATCTTAGCGATATCTCTCTAGGATTTTTATTTTGTACATTCCAGTCAGCCATTTTGGGTTGTAGTTTATGTTCAGGTCAAGTACTATATTCTAAGTCTTGGCTTTTAAAGAGCAAGAAATTTGAATTTTGTACAAAATTACATGCATGTTACTTTGTGGCACTCATTTCCCTCATTTGATGAAACTAAGGGGAGACGTCTCCACACTTATCCTCGGAATCTAGTTTTGTACTTGTTAACACCATTTCTTCTTGATCAACTTCAACATTGAGTGCCTTCTTCTTATAGCACTCTAGTGTCTTTGCATCATATTGTGTACCCATTATTTATTTCTTATGCTTCTTTATTAACCTTATTAGATTTATTAGCTAGATGTTAATATGGTAGTTATGTTCTTAGAGACTTTAGCGTCGTTCTACAAGTTGCTTTTTCACTCCTACACTGTAATTTATGTTCCTCGATGTATTCTTTAGTCCCATTGACCTAATTTTTGTGGTAATTTGGTGTACATCAATGAAATAATCTCATGTTATCTTGTTTGTGAATGTTTGCGTTAATATTAACAATCATACTACTGCAACTCAAGCTTAACTGTTCATTAGTTGCGACAACAAACTAGTGCTAGAAAGTGTACATCATATAGTCTTCTACAACAACATGACACGCTCAACAAATCTGCACAACTTTTATTTCTATGCAGCATAATGATATGTGGATGAGGGCACAACAATAGAATAGACTAGGTGGGGTACACATCTTTATTTACAAGAATTTGGTGGTGAGGGCACATGCATGCACCAACTATAAATAGGATTCCACAAAGTTATACTTAGATTCCAGTTCTAAGAGATTGCACGACGTATCTACTTAAAGTAAAAAAATATTGCATACAATCAAAGTTCAGTTAGGTTTATTGAGGAATTTTCTAATTAGCTTCAGTCAAAGTTGAGTTTTGGTTTATTGAGCAATTTTCTAATTAGCTCCAGTCAAAGTTTAGTTAGGTGCATGCATGCAAATAAGGGTGCAAATCTCTAGTAGGATGCATGCTTGCATGCCTCAAATCATTTCCAGTTGAGATGTTGTCGTCTATGTGTCCAGATTCACGGTACCTGCTCTTCTTCCTAGTCTATAAAGGAGAAAGACGAGGTATACATTTATTCATTTCAATCTTTTGTTTAGTAGTTGGCAATTTGTTGTGTTCCTATTACAAAATTCATTTTCAAAAGTAATGAAGAGCAGTAATTTAGTAATAGGTTTTCAAAGTCAATTCATTGTGTTTCTCTTATATATTTTTTACAGTATGTCTATAGATTCTAGCATTAATTACAGAAAGTATTTTTTTTTGTAACTAGGGGAATCAACAACTGGGATGGGGTTAGTACTCATGTGACACATAAACATGCGTCCAGTCTTGTTTGCTACCACTATACCCCAAATTACACTCACACAACCAAAAATCATGGGGCATAGGTAAATCAGGGTGATTTGAACTCATGACCTCCCTTTATAACATATCCTTCATATCAAGTGAATCGTCAGTTGAGCTACACCCATGCGGTCATTATAGAAAGTAGTTTGTAGTAGCTTAAATTTTTATGCTTGTTGGCCTCTTTCCCTTCTCGCACGACCTAGGTCTTGCGCAACCTATCGATCCAACAATGACCTGAGATACTGGCCTAATAGGGAAAGCCCCATCGGAAACACCTACAAAGCAGGCACAGTCTCACCCGAGATATCTCATAGATGGGTAACCACTGGAACCAAGTTTTCATGATTGTGAGGGAAGTATAGCCCCTTGGTTTGCAACCAAGGGCTCAACGAAGGCAGCAGGGTGACTGGACAAAGGAGTTAGACCTGTGCGACTGAGCACAACAGTATGTCATCGCACATGAATTGGTCTTTTGCTCTTCCTCATAGCTGGCGCAACTAGTGTAGTGCAGCTAACTCAAGTCTATTGGATCTAGGACTTGCGATAGGGTTCATAACAATATGTAACTAGAATGACGATGCACAGTTATACAACGTTAATTCAACACAATGTTCCTTACAGCCGTCCATTAATTGCAAGAAATAACAAGAACTGAACCATGCTAATATTACATAGGAAATAACTATTAATGAATCACATAAACATTCACTAGATTCAATCATTCCATTGAACACAAGAAATAACTTGGAAACCCATCTAGGAAAAACCACCAAGGTGCTCTTCATCTGGCATGAGAAAGGATATAGCACCAGTCTGCAGGATGCAGACTGATCTAGATATATGTGTTTAAGATCAAAATCATGGTTATCATGCTCTCTATCTTATTTCTCCTAATATATTGCTACTATCTACAGATCTGCACACATCCTAGATCGACTCTCCTCGCATCTTCACCACTCTAGAAGAGATTCTTTCCCTCCCATTATTCTAATTACCCTTGCTTAGACCTTCCCTCTACAATTGTATATAGTTATCGCCTTTCCACCTATTTTGTAATTGCGACTAACAAAATCCAACCCTCTACCCATTGTATCCTTCCTATTTATACCAATTTACATGACCACTACTGGGTCGACTGCTTACAGGTAGTCTGTTAACTGTCACCATCAGTCACCCCTCTGGTTACAGTTGTGGTGATGATGACTTGACATGAGGCACTATCGGCCTAACTTACAAATATCTTCTTGCATGTGCATAGCTACAGGCTTATGCCGTCTTATATGGCCATGATTTGGATCCCATATCTGTCACTTTCCAGCTATTTCCCCTTTTGCGTGCATCCACGCTTGCCCTTCCTTTGTTGTGCACTCCCCATCCTACCTTCATTGGCCCTTTTCATCATTTACGATCTTCCTTGGCTTCCATCGCACGCACACATATTTCTTGGCTGTGCACGTGAAGTTACTTCTTATGCTCCTTTTCTGGGCCAACAGGACCCCAACACTCACCTGTGGCGTGTCCCGAGCCACTAAACAAGGGATAGGTGAGTAGACCGATTTGCGTATGACCTTTTGGAACAAAATTAAAATGTTTTTTTTTTTCGGCTACATCTTAGCTTGCGCAGTCTGTTCCTTGCTCCTTTTTTTTTCAACCTCCTATGCTATCTACTCAATTAAGTCTATGCTCCAAGCTTCCTTTGCATCTCTTTGGGCCTTTTTGATGGTGCCTCTATTGCTCAGTGTCATGTTCCTATGTGCCCTTATTTATGGTGTGATCACCCTCTTTTGTTTCTTCATGGAGCTCCTCAGGGATCTTTATTGCAGCTATATCTTTTCTTGGAGCTAGGCTATATTGCCAATGGTTTGCTAGAACTGGACCAGTATAGGTGTAATTCTTTCTATCTCTTGGTTAGCTTCTTCTGCTTGCTGCTCGAGTTCCTGCACTGTGTTGCTGCTTGGGTGCTCTAATGAGGTACTGGCTAGTGCATGAGTGAACTCCTGGATGTGTTGCTGAACTCGTTGAATTAACTTTGTTATTCTTTCAGCCTTAGCCTGTTGTTAAGATATTTCCTTATTGTGTCTGGTTTCTTGGTCTCGCAGGGTTCTGGCCTTATCAAGGAGCTCCTTAAGCTCTGTGCTGTGGGAAATTTTTTCTTTCATTGGTAACTTCTTGATCTTAGCTTTGAGTGCTAAGATCTATAAATATGCTTGTCTTTCTTGTTCGACAAGTTTTTCAGTGACAACGTCATCTATGAGGTGTTTCCATGCTATAGAAATTGTCTCAACTACCTCTGTACAGACAGTCTCGGCTTCCCACAACCGGGTAACTGCTTGGGTTGCCAATTGTTTCCTTTGGTGCAGTATGTTTGGGGCCATACCAGGATGTGGGTTGAGTTTGATTTCTCAGATCTTTGCTTGGAGGTCTACAGCTAGCTTGGATAAGCGTGCCAATTGATGCACCAGTTTGATCTCAGACTCTTCTTCCTGGCTGAAGAGTTAGACTGCTGCTTCGTTTATAGATTTCTCTAGCAGGGTCTACCTTTATGCTTGGGCTGCTAGCTCTGCACACTGGTGATTAATAAGCTACTTATGTGCCCTTGATTTTCTAGTTTCCTCATCTTCTTGAGAAGCAGCTGTAGCTTTGTGAATTCTAATTTCCGTTGCTGCGGTGTGTTGAATAGTGTATATCTGTGGCAAGGTTAACTTAGAAAAATTTAAAATCAATGTGTCCAAGTTATGGAGGTTTGCCTAATTTTCCTCTCCTTTCTTAGATAATGCGTTGGATGACATTTCTATTGTTAGGGGCAGAATCATTATTGGTGCCGCTAATGCCTCTACTTAGGTGGTATCATACGTTCCCACTTGCACAGTGTCTTGCACTTCGGTGATAGTCCACATGAGTTGGTTCACTTTGGTGGTGATGGTTGTTGTCCAATTGGATTTTCTGGATACAAGCTTGCCCAAATTTTTCTATGTAACCTCGACAAAAGCTTCACGGAGAAGAGTCAAGTCTTCCTCTAGTATATCCCTGTGATGGGTCATGTCAATCCTCTGTCGCTTCTAGTCTGGTAGGCTTAATGAATCCTCATCCTTGTATTCGTCCATGGGCTGCTTGCCTCTCCTTTTCCTGGCTTGCTCATCGCTCAAATCCCCACTCACAGTAGGGTCATTATGGCTTCCCCAGGGATGATCTTGGGTATTTTTGGATTCATGTTCTTAGGAGCTATCCGCAAGCTCCTATATATTGGAATTGGTATGAAGCTTGGTTGGATTTTCCAAGGACCCCTCCTATGGCTCTATCTGCTGCTCCAATGGCATCTCATACTGAGTAAGCCATTCCACAAGCCAATCCTGAATTTCTCGCTCCATATCAACATTCCCGAGGATGAAAAATGTTGGCAATGCTTGCTTTCTAGGGTCCCCACATGGCTGCAAGATGTTGTTATGTGGATCTACCTGGAATTGAATGAATGGGTATTTTGAAACCATTGCAGGAGTTAGTCGACAATGTACACGCACAATTTGTCGAAGCCTTTCCCCTTGTAGGAATAAGATAATTTTGGCATCAGTATTGCACTTGTTGTCCTTATGGTACCAGAGGTTTTGATACAGGCTGTCCCGAAATTCCTCAGGAATCTCCATGTGTTGATAGTCTGGTGGCAGAGTGCATACTGCAAAAGAAATTAAAATTAAGAGCCAAGAGAAGTTAAACTTAGCTACAGGCTGGTCTTGTGTGTCTTGCGCATTGTCCAACAGTTCATTCAGGAGGAACTGGGACCAGTTAAGGTGGACAACCTGGGCACATTTCTCTACAAGTTCTACTATTGCGGCTGTACACTCAGTGAGCCTCATCTTGTGTAATACCTTAGTACACAAAATATTTGTTCTTGCATGGACCACATCATCCTCAATAGAGCTGATGAGGAATCCCTTTCCACTGTGGACAAGTTGATACTTAGTCTTCATACCAAATTTATCGATCTTTTTGCGGTCATTCTGCAAGTATACAGTTGGGTCGAGTCCTTTCCGCAACAGTCCTGTAATGTCCGATATCAGGTCAACCATGACCTCATATGGATTTTCCAGCCAAAGGTAGCCACCATGGAAGTAGATGCGTAGTTGTTTGACATACATTCCTACTGGTCCAGAAATGCCAAAGTGGGGCATAAGAAGAAAATTTAATAACCCGAACTGTTCCAGTCCCTGTGCATATTCCTTTAGAGAGAGAACATATGTATCTTTTATTTCCATGAACTAATCTCTAGAAATGTCGATCTTTCAAGTATCATAGTCTTCAAAATTTAGTAGCTGTAGCTTGGGAATGATGGTGTCCTGGGGTTCTATGCCAACCTATGGTTTTGGGATGCCCTCTGGAATGATGGGTTCTTTTAGGAGTTTCGGAATGTTCATCGTTACTTGCTTGGCACCAGGATTCTTGGGTGATATATAGGGCAGAAACAAGTTCTTCTCTTCTTTAGTGCATTCTGGATTTGGTGATACAGGATGAACCAAGTTGGGTCAATGAGGTTTGGGTAATTTTTCTGTTGGGAAAGATGGACTTGGTTGGGCTTCGTTCAAGGATTGCATAGTGACAAGTACCTGGGCTCCCGGTGGTCGCACCAGTGGCTGGGGTACAGTTAGTTATGTAAGTTGGCTCCCTGCAGTAACGTCCCTGACCCTCTAACTGGCGAAGAGGACGCTACTAACAATAATCATATGGGTAAACAACCCCATGAACATGAACAGGGATAAATGTTGATATTAAAGAAACTTAACATAATGCATACTAAGATGGATAAAACATAAAAATATACACAGTTATTCAACACTCAGCGGAAGCAACACATATACCTTTCAGCATTCAACATGTTCATCATGATTCATGAAACAGTAGATACAATTGCAGAGATGAAACAGTCAAGAGTACTTATCTTTTAATGAAGAACTCTCCCCGCAACCAGCTACGTCGCTGCAACATTCCACCCAACCATAGGCCAACGTTCTCATCAATCTCTCAGCAACACTGCCACCCCCGAGCTGGGCATGATTCCTCAAGGAATAAGTGCAGGCTTACACATAGCCAAGGTTTGCCAATCAGCCAAACCCACACAGTAGGGTTTACCAAGTCATCAAGGAGCTAGGATAGGCTAAATGTCAAGCTGGTGGCCTCAACACCAACTTCTCGAGCATAACCAACCTCTAATCCCACTCTCAACAGTCTGAAGACCAACCAATGCATACCACAGCAAAACAACCCATTCACAACTCTGTGAAGAAGGCAAAGACAACCAGGTGACAATCCCAACCAACAGGTGAACGTGGCTCAAGCCCACAAGACAACTCAGAGTTGTTCTTGGCCCTAGCATGGCCAAAACAACTCAAGAGCAACCCAAAACTAGGGTACATCAGCAACCACAAACACACGATGAAAACGATAGCAACATTATGTAGTCCTCAAAACAGGGGCAGAAGCAGAACTCCCACCATAGACATGGGAAACTTAGCCAACGGATGTGGCAATCAACATCCAACCCAACATCCACAAACCCACAGCATACAGCTCCTCAACGCAAATGTTGAAGAAAGTTACACAGAAATAATTTAGAGAAGAACAACTCTCAACCTGTGTGCAAGGGGAAAAGACACCGTCCAAAAATGGAAGAAGGAACACACCCACAGTCCGAAATGGAAGAAGAAATCAGACTCTCAACAGCATCCAAAAATCATGGGAAGAACAACAACAACCCAAACCATGAGTTAAACCAACAACAAGACCGAATTGTGAATGAAAACCATAGCTACTTCACATACACAGTCGAAATCGTGGATGGCAGAAAAACGGCTCCCCAACTCGCTGCGTGAGGAAAAATAATGAAGAATCCCAGCCTGTGCATGAGAAGAAGGGAGTGACCGTCCTTGTGTGAGAGTGAATAGGAAATCGTGACGAACGAACAGACCCGAGAAGAGTGGCGTCGTGGAGAGTATGGCGATGGAGGTTGCTTCCAATGTGAGGTCAACTCGCTGGTGGAGTGTATGCGTGGGCAAGGACTGAAAATCTTTCCACACTCCACTCCCAGCCATAACTGCCTCAACTACTCAACAAGACATTAAATAGGTTGGATGAGACAAGGGAAGATGGAAAATCAAACAAGGTGGTAACACATGGATTTCCCCCCCATAGACCAAGGTTTGACATCCCCCACCCTTATCCTTTGGAATCATGCCCTTTTCATTTTAACGTTGCACTGTCGTAGCTGGTTGTGGGTTTATTTTTAATTGATGTGTGTATTTACATGATGTCAAACTATAATGTGTCGAATAGCCCGATATACCATTGGCAACTACCCCTATTGCTGAAACATACACAACCAAATCGATGGTGGGGATTTTTCCTTTAGCTCCTCACCACGATTAATTACATTATATACATCATGCAAACAGGGTCAAAACTGGGGTATTACATTCCCCTCCCCCTTGGAATAACACCGTCCTTGGTGTTCCAATACCTAGGAATACATATACAATACATATACAATTGCACATCAAATTTCAAAATTTTGCAGATCTGTCCCACGTTCAATTATTTACTTTGAACATTCAGGACCAAGCCCCTCGGCTTCCATGAACTTCTCTTGCTAGTTCTCAGCTCTCAGCTTATCCCGAAGTATAGGAAATTTGCGGCTATTTCCCTCTTCATGTTCCCTCATTGGGCAGTCCCGACGTAAATGATGTCCTCCACATTCCCAACATTTCACTGGCTGCTTCATCTTTACCTGCTCAACTTCTTTTGAGTCTTCATGCCTAGATTTTTTCTTAATGGGTCGCTTGGACAAATGTCCCATCACTGATCCACCTTCCTTTCCTTCGTCGATTGCTCCCAGAAGGCCTTTCACCTCCCTTTGCAAACCAATAGAGTCTTGCAAAATATGGTGGTTCATTTCATTTTTCCTTTTTTGTATCTTGAGCATCTCCCCAAGATTTTCTTGGGTCTTGGCAATCATTTGAAGGAGACTTCCAGCCAAGTCCAACAAATTTTGATCTGCTGCCATTATCAATGTGCACCACCAGGTATCACTTTTCTCACCTATGAAATGCACCATTGAGATTCTGTCAGACCAAGCATAATATAGACATTAAAATCAGTCAGTTAATTAACCAATTGGCATGACAGTACAAGTCTCATCAAGGAGGATTTCATATTTTTCATGCCTTCCCAACAGGCACACGAGCTCATTCATGTCCACTCTTGGGCAGGGAATTAACCATTCCATCATTCACAATTTATTTTAAGAAAATACACACATTCCATTTTCAGTCATACATGCATTCGACAATCTTCTGTTTTCACAATGCATACATATATATATATATAATTAAAAGGGTAAGAGAGAGAAGCAAGAGTTTTTCCCCTCTTTTTCTTGTTCCATCTTGGAACCCACACCACCGCTGTGGATTTTCATGCTCTCAGCCTCTTTCACTTCACCGTGCATGCTAGACCAATCCCTCTTGGTCATGACACTTTGTGTCTCCGGTCTATTCCAAACCTCTAAACCATGGAGTCTCTCCACATGGTTTTCCTCGGCTACTAGGAACCTCACAGTCTCACTATAACCTTTTTCATTGCCGCTCATTCCAAGCTTTCCAGGACAGTCACATGTCCACATGTACCCCTAGGATGCTCTCATAGTCCTCGCTCCCAGCGATACCTATATCCAAACATTGAATAGATTCACATGTTTAGTTTATTCTCATCGGTTTAATCTCTAGAAAAAGAGCTTAAAACATCATAACCAAATCATATACACATGTATATTCATAAGCAAAATAATCCAATACTTATCTGTATTGTGCATTTCCTCGTTGGTCCACAGGATCTTGCTTTGCTTTGAAAGCCTTGGGATCGCCTATGGACTTGGATGTTAGGTCAGCATGCCGGCTGCTCCACAACATCAAATAATTAATGTCCAGCCAGTACATCCTCATGTCGACTGGGCTTGGAACTTTACCACGACCATTTCCAGGTCTAGGATCTACTATGGATCCCTAGGCATATAACAGCCCAACATACACTTATATCAACAATAATGCATACACTTATATCAACAATACACTTATACCAACATACATTTATATCAACAATAACCCTTACCTCGCAAACAACTGTTTGCCTTTTCTTTTTAGGGTGCAACACCCAACTGCATCTATTTATCCTATCAACACAAGAAATATAAGCAAACTCATCAGTGTTATTGCTCTAAAACTATAATCATATTTCATATCATTCACTATCAAGTATTGAGACACCAGGAGTGCGTCCACTCCCTAGGGTGTAATCAATATTGAAAACCCTTTCATGACTTGACATCGGAAAAGTGTGCACCCTTTCCCGGTGTGTGCCATGTAGGCCCTATTCATACTCAAGCAATCGGTCATAATGGAAATAAAATCAAAACATGTTCTGCATATTGAGTTTAACAATTGACATGCGTATTCTTAGCTAGGGTCACAGAACACTTATCCATTTGCCGATGCAGTATGCCTTCCTTAACGAGAAATGGGGCTCCCTTCTCTGAGTTGACAGTCCCTCGGTTAGCCATCCCAACTCCTTCTTACATTTCATATTCACACATGTATTACCGACATAACCCATACCATCTCACTCATGTTACTTACCAAACATGCAGTGCAGATGAGACATTTCCAAAATGTCCAATGGAGTTTCACCCGAAACCCATTTCCAAGATAAGGGAGAACCTTCCCATGAATTTTGGCTCCTGCAGGCCATCACACATGATCTTCCTGTAGTGTGTACCCCTGGCACATTCATCAAATAGCCAAACAGTCAATCATTATCTGATAATACAATCCAAATTGATTGTTCCATAACCAAGCAATGACATTAGTAATCAAATTCAATAGGAATTTGCAACTCTGTCTACTACATAAATTGATTTTCTTAGCAATGAGGTGATCCTCATTTATGGGTCTCTTGTAAGCAGCACCACTATGCCCCTTAAGTTTTATGCTTACTAGCATAATATGAATAGCCACTTACAATGCGTCCTCCTGACACAATTCTATGCAAGCCAATTGTGATTAGTAGTTGTCAGCAATTTCTCAAATCCGAAATTCACAATTCAAATTTAACAACCCATTATGCATACCAACTATTTTCACAGCCATGAGACTCTTCTCATAAGGTTTGGCTCTTTCACATGGTAGATTCTGGCATTTTTCATGGTCTTACTCTCATTTCCATGCTCTAAATAATCTACCTGAAACCTGAGCTTCAATCAACCAAACACTTGGTAAGTCTGGATCCATATAACCTTTTCATTGCTACAACCATCACTGAAGCATTTTCAGAATTTATAAAATCCAAATACTTCCAGCTGTTAATCACATCAATATTACCAAAACTCATTTACTTCATGCAATCATTATCATACTAACATTTGCAAGGCATAGTCACATCATTCATGCAATTAAATGAAATGTCTAGATACTCCTTACTTCACAAGCGTATCATTTGTACCACCTTGCTCTTCCAGAGAGCATTTCTCGTAGCCAATTGATCATGACTATCCTCTTTATGCACTTACTATCCTGCATTCATAACAGCCTTTGAAATGGTTCCTGAATTGTCATCAATTCATCATTTCAGCCATTAGTTATTCATAATATCACATGCACTCATCTCAATGCATTCATGCAATACATCACAACATTTGCACCTATACTTATGCAATCAGTCACTCACACCCTTCAATGCATATGTTCAATGTATGACTACAAGATTCATACAAATCTTTTTAATGCATATCCATTCAATGCTACCTTGCATTGATTCAGTAATACTATGCATTCAACATACCATGCATGGAATAACCATGTCTACTTCATATAGGATGCGTTGCTGTAATCAAGATCCTCGGTACTTACTTTCCTTGGGCTACTAAGCTCAATCAATATATACAGGCATGACACCTTTCTCTATGAATGCAATATAAAATTCAAATATCCACATGGTATGAGGTCTCTTACCTTTACCACTCCTTGGAGTTTGTCATAATCAAACTCTTACCTTCGTGGGTCCTACTTACACCCTTGGCATGACCAATTTGGTTGGTCCTTTGTAGGAGATTGCAGAATTTGCTCACCAACTTTTGATTATGTATTGGTTGCCTCATCCCTTTCTCCGGATGATTTCTAGTCACATTCATCACCATCAGCAACATATTAAGCCAGGTCCATGTTGTCATTGGTTTTTCCACTAATGCCAACACCAATGCAATAACTATCATTAGTGGTTCATTATGAATGTATAATCCCCACTACTCTTACCAATATGTAATATCCTATGCACGCAAAGAATATCCCCATACATTTTATGTACAAAACTTGTAATCATAATTAGCAAGACAGGGTTTAAGGAAATTTCTCTTTTCAAGTCTTTCATCCTTGCATGGAACTCCTCTTCCACACAACAGCTGGTTTGACTTCATGGTCTTTGCTACCTCTGGGCATGCAATTTTCCAGATTTGTCCATTTGATAGCAGTGGCCATCATTAGCACATTGCTGCTCCATGCTCAGATTCTGGTGACTTTCCCTTGTTCCCTACTCGATAAGCTTTCCAACGCCTATCCACATGCTTCATTCCGACCTCGGGTGTGAAAACCACACCACTTCTAAAAATGACGATTTTCGCCAAATATTTGCATTTTTACACACAATTATATTTTGGTCGGGGTGCCAACTTCAGCCACCTGAAAATCCACTGAAAGAGAGCTGAAAATCCCATTGAAAACAGTTGAAATCTGCTGGAAACTCCCACTTGAAAAACTCAAAATTTCCTTGTGCAGAATCGGGTCTCATCCTGACTATCAGTCCGATGTTTTGGCTGTCAAAAAAACTAACTTCTCCGCTATATCGACAATCCGAACCACAATCCTTTCTGATGCGTCGGCAACCAGAACCACTATCCATCGGATGGATAGTTCCTTAGGAATCCGTAACGTCGGGCAGTAAACCATCTGTGGATTCCGCGGCTAAATGACTCATCGTCGGTTGAAACAACTAATTTCTCCTGACCTATTGGCGATCCGTTCATCTACGCTTTTGAACTTTGTCGACGATCGAATCCTCTACCTATCGGACGGCTAGTTCTCTAAGCTTCCGACACTTCGACGGTCTGATCTTCATCTTTCCTTCGACGCTCATCGACGGTCCAATCAACTAAATTTTTCCGATGTTTCGGGCCGATCCTCCTCTAGCTTTCGATGTATCGGTGAACTAATCCTCTAATTTTCTCCGACGTGTCGACGGTCCAATCCTCTAAAGTTTTCCAATGTTTCTGTACTTAGAGAAATTTTCAGAAAATTTTCTTCTTCCTTCTACCACCGCATCGGCTGCTCGATCGTCTAAATTTTTTTGATGCTTCCAGCTCTTCATAAGAACTTCTCCCTTCATCTGCCACCGCATCAGCTTCTTGGACAACTAAATTTCGCCGATGGTTTCCATACTTAGAAGAATTTTCAAATTTTCAAAATTTTTCCCTTTTCTACTTTCTTCCGCCGACGTATTGGCACCCTCAACATCTTCCTTCCACCGCTGTTGCGGCTTCGTCTCTAGATTATGTCCGTGTGCATCGGGAGGACTTCCGCCTAGCTCATCTGATGACTTTTTTGGACTTAGAATTTTTTTTTGAATTTTCTTCTGGGTCTTCCACCGCCTCGGCTCCCCAAAGGACTAAATTTCGCCAATCAATCTACTAACCTTCGCCGAAACTGCGGGTACTCCATTCACTAAATCACGTCACCGTTTCGGTGGTCTTCTGCTGATGGCTTCCAATGAAATTTTCCTCTCCTTAGTCTTCCTTTTCACCGCTTGATCTTCTTTTTATCGCTGAAATAGTTCCATCAGTAGCAGCAACGGCAGAACATGATCTTCGATCTTCTTCTGATAGGAGAACCAATCTCCTGTGGCATAAACCGATCGGTATCGGAAGTATTTTCTTGTTGGAAGGCTAGTGCTCTAGGCTTCCACAACGGCGGGCGCATGAACAACTTTCTGCTTCCGATGGACGATGTTTTCACTACTTAGAAAAATTCTGAACTTTCTTTACTGCATAGGTGGCCGGAGGCCCTACTCCTCGGGAGCATAGTGTTCTAGCCATCCGCAATGACGGTACTCAATCGGCTAAGTATCGGAAATCCAAACCACTGTCTTTCGCCGATCATCGATGGTCTTCAACACTTAGAAAAAAATTTCTGCGATTTTCCTTCCAAACATCCTCCGTCGGGTATGCTTCTGCCTAGCTCCTCCACTACATCGGAAGTCCATCCCACTAAGTGTTCCGATGAGCCGACTGTTCAAACACTTAGATCATTTTTGGAAGTTTCTTGTCATCAACTGCTGATCTCTACTAGGCAGAAAGAAACCCTGCTTCTGTCACTGCATTTTTCATGGCCCATTCAGGCCCATGCTGCAACATGAGCTCTGATACCAATCTGTAAAATCCCCGACCCTCCGACCGGCGAAGAGGACGCTACTAACACCAATCATACGGGAAAACAGCCCCATGAACATGAACATGGATAAATGTTGATATTAAAGAAACTTAACATAATGCATACTAAGATGCATAAAGCATACAAAGATACACAGTTATTCACCATTCAGCGGAAGCAACACATATACCTTTCAGCATTCAACTTGTTCATCATGATTCATGAAACAGTAGATAGAATTGTAGAGATGAAATAGTCAATAGTACTTATATTTTAATGAAGAACTCTCCCCACAACCAGCTACGTCGCTGCAAGGTTCCACCCAACCATAGGCCAGCATACTCATCAATCTCTCAGCAACACTGCCACCCCCGAGCTGGGCATGATTCCTCAAGGAATAAGGGTCAATGCAGGCTTACACATAGCCAAGGTTTTCCAATTAGCCAAACCCACACATTAGGGTTTACCAAGTAATCAAGGAGCTATGATACGCTAAATGCCAAGCTGGTGGCCTCAACACCAACTTCTCAAGCATAACCAACCTCTAATCCCACTCTCAACAGTCCGAAGACCAACCACTGCATACTGCAACAAAACAAACCATTCACAACTCTGTGAAGAAGGCAAAGACAACCATGTGACAATCCCAACCAACAGGTGAACGTGGCTCAAGCCCACAATACAACCCAGAGTTGTTGTTGGCCCTAGAGTGGCCAAAACAACTCAACAGCAACCCAAAACTAGGCTACATCAACAGCCACAAACACACGATGAAAACGATAGCAACATTACACTATCCGTAAAACAGGGGAAGAAGCAGAACTCCCACCATAGACATGGGAAACTCAGCCAATGGATGTGGCAATCAATAGCCAACCCAACATCCACGAACCCACAGCATACAGATCCTCAACGCAAACATTGAAGAAAGTTACATAGACAGGATTTAGAGAAGAACAACTCTCAACCTGTGCGCAAGGGGAAAAGACACTGTCCAAAAATGGAAGAAGGAACACACCCACAGTCTAAAATGGAAGAAGAAATTGGACTCTTAACAACATCCAAAAATCATGGGAAGAACAACAACAACCCAAACCGTGATTTAAACCAACAACAAGACCAAATTGTGAATGAAAACCACAGCTACTTCACATACACAGCCGAAATCGTGAATGGTAGAAAAACGGCTCCCTAGCTCTCTGCGTGAGGAAAAATAATGAAGAATCCCAGCCTGTGTGTGAGGAGAAGGGAGCGACCGTCCCTGCATGAGAGTGAACAGGCAATCGTGAGGAACGAACAGACCTGAGAAGAGTGGCGTTGTGGAGAGTATGGAGATGGAGGTTGCTTCCAATGTGAGGTCAACTCGCTGGTGGAGTGTATGCGTGGGCAAGGATTGACAGTCCTGCCACACTCCACTCCCAGCCATAACTGCCTCAACTACTCAACAAGACATTAAAGAGGTTGGATGAGACAAGGGAAGATGGCAAATCAAACAAGGTGGTAAGACATGGATTTTCCCCCCATAGACCAAGGTTTGACATCCCCCACCCTTATCCTTTGGAATCATGCCCTTTTCATTTTAACGTTGCACTGCCGTAGCTGGTTGTGGGTTTATTTTTAATTGATGTGTGTATTTACATGATTCCAAACTATAATGTGCCAGATAGCACGATATACCATGAGCAACTATTCACATTGCTGAAACATACACAACCAAATCGATGGTGGGGATTTTGCCTTTAGCTCCTCACCACGATTAATTACATTATATACATCATGCAAACGGGGTCAAAACGAGGGTGTTACACCTGCTGGGGACTGATGTGGTTGATTGAGCAATGGGTTTTTTATAGTCCGCAACCTTGATGCTGCTTTTGGCTTTGCCTATGCTTTCTTTATCTTCCAGAGCGGTTATACTAGTTCTTGAGTCCTACTGTATTATTTATAATAAGAAAAGTTTTCAACTGACAGAGGTAATTGCGGAATATAGTTGATGAGCCTTGACATGGACCAAGGGGCGTGAATGACCATTTGACAGAGCGAATGGGCTTATCCTTTACATGCGTGAACTTCATTGCTCTCATGTTAGGGCAGTTAAGGGTGCTTTTCCCGATGTGAACCTAAAAGATCACCGTCCTTCTCCTCGGAGTTGCTGCTTTAATGTTGCTTGATTCGTTTAATAGTACCAAATCCATTTTTGAATTTCCCTCGCTTGTATCAGCTATCAGTGCTTGCTAGTTGTCTTCTCATTTTGTCACTTTCTTCCAACTGTCACTTCTGTCAATTTTTTTTTATGGGGCCGAGCCGCCCTCATCATGATAGGGTTTCAACTGACTGTGGTTGATCATTCCCGCGACTGGGGTGCCATCCAGCTCATGTAGTTTTACTACACCTGCCTTAGTAATGTGCATTACTACATATGGACCTAACCAATGCGTTTTGAGCTTACCAGGATGTTTGAGAAATTTACTATCATACATCAGAACAAGTCCACCAACCTGGAACTGCTTTGTTGTGATGTGGTGGTCATGCCAAGATTTTTGTCATTGCTTCTCGACATTTGGTGAAAACCAATGATAAATCATTCTTCCTCCATTTGGATTAACTGGGCTAACCTTTCTTCTACAACACTCGTATCCATCATCTCTGTTATCGCAGCAATTTGCAGGCTTGGGACAATGTATTCCATGGGTAATACGGCTTCTTGTCCATAGACTAACCAGAAGGGGGTGTATCCAGTTAGTCATTTACAGGTTTTTCTATAAGCCCATAATACCACGGAGACCTTCTGGTCCCAATCATCTCTGCACACATTGCATACTTTGGTCAGCGCGTTCTCCAGTACCTTCTTGAATCCTTTGACAGTTTCATTTGCTTGGGGATTATAGGGTGTCGTTTTCTTGTGTTGGATTTAAAATTCTATGGTCATTTCAATAATTATCTTATGTACAAAATGCGTACCTTGGTCATTGATGAGGATTTTGGGGCAACCAAATCTTGTGATGACATTTTCAAAGAGGAATTGGGCCGCAGTTGCAACAGTACAATATTTGACAAGCGTGGCCTCTGCCCATCTGGTTAAGTAATCGGTAGCAATGATGATATAATGTGCACCATTTTGCTTCCTTGGTGGGCTGATAGGGCCAACAAAATACACTGCCCATTTATCAAATGCCTACAGTGTAATTTGTGGCGCAAGTGGCATTTCGTCACGTCGTGATGGTTTCCCCATTCGTTGGCACTTGTCACAATTACGACAGTATTTTCTTGTATCCATATGTACTATTGGCCACCAGATTCCAACTTGAAAAATCTTGCGCACCATTTCTTTCCCAGCATAATGTCCTCCTGAGACACCCGCATGTGCTTCCCCCATTACCCATTGTCTTTCATGCTCAAAGAAACATCTTCGCAATATTTCATCTGGTCCCAACTTGTAGAGTTGTCTTGCTATTAGCATGTAATCTGAGGCCTTGACAACTAGCTACTTATTTTTCCATATTGAATAGTATTTAGGTGCATAGTCGGTATTAAGTAAGTGTATAATCACATCAAATTCTTTGTCAACAACATCTATAGAAAATAGTTGCACATCTAGAAAGTTATCTTCTAGGATGGTGGGTTCCTCGCCACTTTCAATTCGTGATAAGTGGTCAGGTCCAACGTTTAGTCGTCCTGGTTTAGTAATGACTTCAAAGTAAAATTCTTGAAATAGGATGAGCCACCAGTAGATTCCCCCCCCCCAACACTGGCTTATTGACCGAATATTTTAGTGAAGAATGATCAGTGAACATTTTGAAGTGTCCACCCAGCAGATAATGTCTAAATTTTTGTAGTGCATAGACCATTGCAAGTCCTTCTCTTTCAGTTGTGGTATAATTTCTCTCTACCGTTGATAGTTTCCTACTAGCAAATGCAATCGGGTGGTCAATTGCGCCATCCCCTGGTTGGGTTAACACTATGCCCAGCGCAATCGATGAGGCATCAACATGTACGTGGAATTCTTTTTTCCAATCTGGAAATATTAATATTGGTGCAGTAGCCATCTTACTTTTTAGTTTATCCAAACTTTCTTGATAGCTGTCATTCCATTCAAACTTGACAACTTTCTTTAACAATTTCTCCATTGGGGTAGTTATCTCTACATACCCTCTCATGAATTTCCGATAATACCCAGTGTGTCCCAATGTAGACCTAAGTTGCGTAACTGATGTGGGTAGAGCCAAGTCCATAATAATTTCCACCTTTGCAGGGTCGACCAAGATTCCATCATGGCATACTACATGGTTGAGAAGTACTCTGAAAGGTGCACAGAAGATACACTTCCTTAGGTTCAGTGCAATTTGATACTAGCGGCACCTCTCCAACATCATGCACAAATTTTCAATATGGTCCCTTACTAGAGCAAAGGACGTCCAGTCATCAAAGTATACTTCAAGAAACTTATGAATGAAATATTTAAACCAGATACTACTATTCTAGAAAAAATAGCAAGGGCATTTTTAAGGCCAAATGGAATTACCATGTAATGGTAGCATCCCCATTCCATTACAAAGGTTGTCTTGTGGCGATATTCTTGCACAATCTGGACCTGATGGTATCCGAAGAACCCGTCTGTGAACGAGTACATTTCCTGTCCACAAACTCTTTCCAAAACCTCATCAGGGAAGGGTGTAGGGAATGGGTCATGCAAGCAGGAATCATTCAGTTTTCTCAGGTCGACACAAATTCTGACTTCACTTGTTGCCTTTTTGTCTTGGATGACTATGGGGCTTATCCACTCGGATTCTTCAATTGGCTCAATAGGTCTTGCTTCCAACATGAAATATAGTTCTGCTTTTACCTTCTCCTTATATCATGGGTTTAATCTGTATGGTCATTGCCTTATTAGCCTTGCATCAGGTTTTAGTGGAATTTTCATTTCCCCAAATCACCAATATTCCCTTCATCTCCCTGAAATTTGTTAGGAATAGGTCCTGAAATTCATGTAATAGATTGGTAATTTTGGCTACTGTTTCTTCATCCTAGTAGTCTCCAATGTTTGCAAATTTCAGGTTGTCCTCTGATCCAATGTTAACCTTTTTAATCTTTAGCAGTTTAATGAACTTTTCACTACAAATGTCGCTTCCTTCAACTTCGCACTATCCTCTCGATTCGGGGATGTTGATGTTGGTTGGATCATCATCCGGGTCCCCATAGATATTATAGCATGTCATCCAAGGTCGAACTGTCACACAGCATTGGTGGGAATGTGCATCACAAGGTTGAGAATACAGAATCTCCAGTGGGATCTCAGCAAATATTTTGTCCTTAATAGTCTTCAGTGCAATATCAACTGTAGGTTGTTCATTCACAAACTGGAATGTGTAAGTAAATTTCTGTGCAACTTCCTCCCATTCCCTCGTCTCCTGATGCAGCTCCATAGATGCATACCAACCTTGAAGTGTCATCTCAAGAGTATGGATGAAGTGATGAACCCATTCTTGGAGAGGATAGTTCGAAAATGCTGTAGAACAGTGTTCCAAGTGCTTGACAAGATTGGATAACCCTATATATATTTGGGTGACAGTTGTAATTTCTTCCCCAAATCTTAATTCTAGTAGTCTTCTGCATTTTGGCCATTCAGTTATGGTTCTTTTATGTGTACCCCACCATCGCATGGGCATCACTTTTAGTGCAAATTCCACTGCAGACAGTCATTGTGGCTCTATCACCAGTTCTTCAAATTCAGTCAAAAATGCTATCAGATTAGGTAATCCTTCATACATGGGTAGCAGTCACGACTAAGTTCCTACTCATGTGATAGCCTTAGTTTTCCTAGCACATTTTTTTGACAAGATTTCATGTAATCGGTTCTGCCATTTCTCCAATGCCTCGCCTAAGTCTGATGTACATGAACTTCCACCTTTCCAACTTAAGTTACCATCTGCAGTATGATTAATGTAATCTTCCCGAAGGGTGGTTATATTGTAAATAGTGTCTAGGCGGTCATCATTCCCTTCATTGAACATAGGTTCAATGTACCTTGGTCCTTCCAGTGGGTTAAGAGGTGCAACGAACTGCATCTCATCATCCTCAAATGATAGGATCCTTCTTTTGAAGTTAATAATTGCTTTGTTTTCTCTTTCCTAGTCAATCCCAAGCAATGCAGGATATGGTGTAGTGTCATCTATTATATCTATAACTTAAAAGTCTATGAAAGTGCGTAATCCCTCAAGGTCCACTTGAACTTGACCCAGCCTACCCACATGAATGACCTTTGCTTGATTTTCATGCCTCAATTGGATTGGAGACCACTCTAAAGGTGGTTTACCCATAATTTCCTACATCTGGCGTGTTAAAATATTGACGTCAGATCCCAGATCGAGGATGATGTAGTCCATATCATAATCACCAATTTGCGTGGTCATTCTGAGTTCATGTCCTGTCTTGAGTCCAGTATTGATATTGTTAACCTTATTTGACAGAGGGCCTTCTCTTAGGAGTGCTTCAACAAGGGCCTCTAGTTCTGCAAGCACTTCCTTATCCTTGATTAGCATTAGAAAACTTGACAAGAAAGGTTTAAGTTTACTAACCTTTTCTGCAGTTTTGTTCATACTTTGTTGTTCCAATATCTTCTGAAATCTTTCAGGAATATCTTTCACTCGACTGGAGGTAGACGGTTGTTCTGCACCAATGAACTCTAGACACACATCCATGAATATACACTTTTTTTCTTGAACATCAATTGGTACTTTCTTCTTTGCAGTAGGTCACACCTAGGGTTGTGCATGCATTGCAGGATCTATCTGTGTGGCTTGGTCTACTCCTGTCATGGCACCTTCACTTGTGACCACTACCACGTTGGGTTCTCATGGTTCAGGGAATATCATTTGGATATTACTATTGGCATTCAGATTGGGAGCATTTGGCACAGGATTGGGTGCAGGGTTCAATACCAGGTTTGGTGCAAGATTAGATACAGGGTTTGGTACTGGGTTGGCTGGTCCAAGCGTCCTAGCTTGCCATCGAGAAATGAGCCATGGGAATTTCTCCACATTGTGATCATGTCTACAATATGAGCAAGTACTTGTAGGTTCTTGACAATCCCTAGCATAATGTCCTGTTACTCCACAATTGTAGCATACGAATAGCCATTTTCCTTGGCCCTTGAAATTTCCACCCCTCCTTTGAGGTGGTTGTAACAGGTATTGCAGTTGCTGGTACTATTGATGATACAAGTTATACAGCCCCCTATCCTGAAACTGAGGTGCCATCTGAAACTGCTATGGAGATGGGATTTGTTGTGCAACTTGGAACTGAGGAGGAGCATGGAACTGATGGGGGTTTTGTTCAAACTTTACTTGCTCCTTTGTCTTCATTAAATATGCATTTACCATTTTCTCCCTCATGAGTTGCTAGGCCCTACAATCCTTTTCATCATGTCCTATAGATTTACAAAATTTACAATAAAGGCTAGTGGGTTTACATACCGTCTTATGCATAAAATTACAATCGATGTCCTGATGTCCGCTTGTTTGGCATATATTACACCAAAGTAGTCCTTGGCTATATAAATCGCTTGGCCCACTAGATGAGACATAGTTCATATATGCAGGACATTCATATTTGTTGTGTCCATTGGTCCAGCAACGGGTACACTAGAGGTCCTCGTGGGCCCCTCCTCCCCTCTTCATATCTTGGAGTTGGATAGTTAGATTGGCCAACTAGGACTGAATCTACACCAGCCCTGCAGCACCGTCCCCTATGGGCGAAGCCTCTAACTTCATAGCTAACTCCAATGCCTCTTTCTGTGTTGCGATCTTCTACTGCATAAGTGGCCCTATTATATGTGGTAGCAGTGCAACAATAAACCACTCTTTATGCTGTACATATGACATTTGGAAGATGACATTAGATATCAGTGTTTTAAACTGCTGGTCGAAGTCCCATACTGGTTTTGCTGGAGTCAGCTTAATTTCTTTGATTTCGGTAATACATTGGGACTCTGATTTGGGTTTTCTGAACTCTAAGATCATTGTAGCTCGGATTTCCTCGAGTATCTTCTATGGTGTTCCGGATGGGATGACATAAAACTTCATGAACCAATCCAAAGCGTGACCCCTCAAGGTTGTAATCATCTGTCCCTTCTTTATATTGGGATTATGCACTAAGCACACCATCCGGACAGCTTCACATAGAAACCAATCCCCAGTAAAACTAGGTAGTCAGACATATTTTCCCGCCATTATGGAGGCGTCAAGATTGTTCATTGAGTTACCTGAATCTACAGGATTTACGGGGACCACTGGTGGATCTCCTTGCACACCAGTCTCACCACTAGAGCTACTAGTTCTCAAAAGGGGTTCACATGAGGGACTCCCAATTCTCACTCTAGGGAATCTCTCTGGACTACTATAGTCACGTTCTATTCCAGGGAATTCTGCAGACCCTCCTAATATTGCTCTCTCAAAAATCGGGCTAAAATCCTCTTCGTCGTCACAGGATCCCTCGTCTAGGTATGACTCACATCCATATGCACCCTCCCTGGGAAAACTATAGGCCCTCCTATCTCCAGTTACTTTTCTCCTCTTTCATCACTGAAACCTCCTTCCACTTCTCAAGAACCCAGTGTCCAATTCCTTCTCAAAGCTCCCAGGGAACATCTCTCCTGGCTACCTTCCATATTCCTTCTAGTTTCTATCCAGCATATCTGCCACCAAACTATACGATTCAAGTACTACGGCCTTCTCTTGTGTAACCATAGTTAGTTCAGTGTCCATCCAATATTCTATCTCCCCCCTTCGTCGGGTACCACAACGGTTTCCCGATTCAATCAAAAGGGTCCTGGCAATGAAACCATTTGTTGGTCTCTTTTCCCTTCTCGCATGACCCAGGTCCTACGCAGCCTGTCAATCCAACAATTACCCAAGATATAGGCCCGATAGGGAAATCCCCATTAGCAACACCTGCGAAGCAGGCGCAGTCTCACCCGATATATCTCATAGATGGGTAACCATCAGAACCAATTTTTCACGATTGTCGGGGAAGTATAGTCCCTTGGTTTGCAACCAAGTGCTCAATGAAGGTAGCAGGGTGACCGGATAGAGGAGTCAGACCTACATGACTAAGCACAATAGTATGTCATTGCACGTGACTTGGTCTTCCACTCTTCCTCACAACTGGCGCAACTGGTGCGGCGTAGCTGACTCAGGTATATCGGCTCTAGGACTTGCGATAGGGTTCATAACAAGATGTAACCAGAATGGCGATGCACAGTTATAAATCATTAATTAAACACAATGTTCCTTACATCCATCCATTAATTGCAAGAAATAAAAAGAACTGAACCATGCTAATATTACATAGGAAATAAATATTAATCAATCACATAAAAATTCACCACATTCAATCATTCCATTGAACACAATAAATAACGTGGAAACCCATATAGGAAAAAACACCAAGGTGCTCTTCATCTGGCATGAGAAAGGATATAACACTTTACAGTCTGCAGGATGCATATTGATCTAGAGATATGTATTTAAGCTCAGACTCATGGTTCTCATGCTCTATGTCTTATTTCTCCTAATCTACCGCTACTATCTACAGATCCGCACACAGCTTGGATCGACTCTCCTCGCGTTTGCACCACTCTAGTAGAGCTTCTTTCCATCCCATTATTCTAATTACCCTTGCTTATACCTTCCCTCTACAACTATATACAGTTCTCGCCTATCCACCTATTATGTAATTGCAACTAACAAAAGCCAACCCTCTACCTATTGTATCCTTACGATTTATACTAATTTACATGACCACTGTTGGGTCAACTGTTTACAGTCAGTCTATTAACTATCACCATCAGCCACCCATTTGGTTATAGCTATGGTGATCATGACTTGACACGAGGCACTATTGGCCTAACTTACAAATATATTCTCACATGTGCATAGCTATAGGCTTACACCGTCTTATATGGCCATGATCTAGATCCCGTATCTGTCGCTTTCCAGTCGTTTCTCCTTTTGCGTGCGTTCATGCTTTTTCCTTTCCTTTGTTGTGCACTCCCTATCCTACCTTCTTGGGACCTTTTCATCCTTTGTGCTCTTCCTTGGCTTCCATCACACGTTTGGACATCTTTCATGGCTGCACACATGAAGTTACTTCGTATGCCCCTTTTTTGGGCCAACAATGTTATTTAGTTTCCTACATGAATTATTTTAGAGCATAGAATTTGTTTACGATGGTTGAGAAAACCTAAGTTTCTAACATGGTATCAGAGCACGGTTTCTTAAATCTTCCAATTTTTTATTTTGGATAGAAAAGTTATCTGGCGTAGAGAGTTGTCAGGGGTTCATTGGGAAGGATGTCTAGGCTTCAGTAAGTAAAGCAGATATGTGCTAATGCTCAACATGTGGACATCAAAAGTTGCAAGGTGTGAAAACCTAGTTTATCCAATGAGTAGATATTGAAGCTTGTTTAGTGCAGCTGCAATGATGGCCATTCCCAGTATGCAAGAGTCACTTGTTGGAGGGAGCCTCTAATTTTTTGTTGTGGAAGTTGAGTTGGCAGAATCTCCTGGAAATGGTAGACTAATGGTAACTTGTGGAGAAGGTTGTTACATCACCTAGAAATTTCAAATATCTGGCAGAAGACAATAAGAAGCCAGTAACAAAGAAAATCTTGTTGGATTTGGTGAACAATCATCTTATCCCTCATATTTATGGGAAATATATTACCAAATATGTGTGTGATGCCTTGGGATTCGGGACCCCTATACCAAAGTGTAAATGTATTTAGGAAGATGCTCCTAAGGAACAAAATCACCACTACTTTCATTTGCAAAACAGATACAAGGAGGAAGAATCAAAATCTTCATGTTGAGGGAATTAAGTCTTAAGTCACATCCTTTAGGTGTGACAAGAACAGTTGCTATTCTTCTCAAAGTTCAGTGTCCTCAAAGAAAGAAGGGGAAGGGATGTAAGGTTTGTCGTTACACCAAAACCTGCAGATTTTGGTGAACATTTGAAACCCAGCACAAGCCCAATCACCATGAGTGGCGGTTAAACCACTTGTTTAATATTCCTAGAGGTGCGGCGGTTATACCATGTGGATGTAGCTGATACTCCAATACCCCGCCTCCGGCATAGCTTGGGGGAATTGAACCTGAGACCTCTGCTCTGATACCATGTAAGGTTTGCCGTTACACCAAAACCTGCAGATTTTGGTGAACATTTGAAACCCAGCACAAGCCCAATCACCAGGAGTGGTGGTTAAACCACTTGTTTTATATTCCCAGAGGTGCAGCGGTTATACCATGTGGAGGTACCCGATACTCCAACAAGGGAAAGCAACAATATGAGTTTGTGGGAATTTCAATAGCTTCAAGTGTGAACAAGTCAATTTCTAGGATTGATACTACCTTCACCATGGTGTTGTTCCTTTTCATGAACATAGTTTCAAGTGTTGGATGGTATGTGGATAATTGAGCTTCCAGACATATGACTTATAAGTTATGATAGGAAATTATTCAGCATGTATCAAGAGTAAGAGGGAGGGATACATGTGGATTTGGGTGATAATGCCATGTATCCTGTGAAGGAATTGTGCTCCATATATTTCTAGATGCATTTAGGGGATTTTCTTAAGGTAACTTTTGTCTTATATGTTCTTGAGTTAACATATAGGAGAGCCTTTTTTTCAGTTTCTTGCATGACAGATTTACAGTGTTTGGTTGATTTTGATGGTCAACAAGTTACAACTAGAGACTACAGCCATGGATCTAGTGACGATGCCATGTATATTGTAAAGGAATTGGGCTCCATATCTTTCTAGATTCATTTAGGGGATTTTCTTGCGGTAGATTTTGTCTTATATGTTCTTGAGTTAACAGAGAGGAGAGTATTCTTTCAGTTTCTTGCATGATATATTTACATTGTTTGGCTAAGTTTGATGGTCAACAAGTTACAACCAGAGACAAAAGCCATGGACGTAGTCAAGTTTTGCTTAAGAATGAAAAGGAGACCTTTATAGGCTACTCACAGATCCAATTGAGCAAATATAGCTAAAAACCATGATGGATAATTGTGTCTACAGGTTGAGGAGATAGTTAGAGAATCAACTATGTAATTAGTGATATACTCCTTGATTACAAGTGACAAGAGTATGAAAGAGAGGCATAATAAAGTTGTTATAAAAGGATTATCTCAACAAGAGGGAGCTAACCTTGATGATACTCTTACTCCATTGGTCACAGGATTCTCCCTAGAAGAGGGAGTTGACCTGAATGGGCTAATGCATGCACCACCAGTTTTTTATTTCAATATCAACGAATTTGTACGCATGTTGGGTTTACCGTTTTTCTAAGTCTAGTGCATATTTTGACTTGTTGTGTTAGTTGTTATATTTAACCTATATATAGTCATAGATATGAGTTAATTATTGTAGAAAATACTAGACAATTCATGATATGGTGTGACAAGATTCTGCCCAGTGAAGATGGCATGAAGGACAAAGAATGTTGGCTAGTTGTTGATGCAGTGTTTCCTTGTGCATAAAGTTTTCACCTTGATGATTCTAAAGAATATTCAAGATACAGAGGGGATTAGTCATCTTGATTCATGTTTCTTCAGGTTTGTTGGGGTCAGGTGATTGACCAAGCCCCTAGTAGAGGAGAAGTTCAATATTTCCAAGGAGAAACTTGGATTAGTGGAGAACACTTTCCTTGAAAAAAGGGAGTGTTAGAAAGTGTACATAGGATAGACTTCTGCATCAACATGACACACTCAGTATATATGCACAACATTGATTTCCATGAAGCATGATGGTCTGTATATGAGCTCACAATAGTAGAATAGACTAGAAGGGGGACACATCTTTACAGGCTTCCGACCATGATTGTCCATGCATACATGTGCCAGCTATATATAGGATACAACAAGGATACCCTTAGATTCCTATTCTAGGAGATAGTCTGTTGTTTCAAAGTAAAGTATAAAAGGGTACATGCAGTTGCATATGGTAATTTAAGTTTATTAAATAGTTTTCTCATTGCATCTTAAGTCTAAGTTCAATCAGGCACATGCATGAAGATAAGGGCACCAATATCTAGGAGGATTTGTTGCTTCCTTTCACACACCTGGGTCACGTGGCCTAAATCTTCAATCCACTCGGTGTGTCCTTTGGGGTAAGTCTTGAGTCAAGGCTGTCACCTTGTTCTTGACTCCTCCGTTTAGGCTCAAATCCTAATG